>JAMZAV010003334.1:0-25000 GCA_024449915.1 Sweltsa coloradensis
ATTTAATTCATAAAAAACCATTTTACATAATAAGGGAACGAGATTTGGGTTAGAAAAGGAAATTCGTTGTTCCAATGCCCGAAAACAAACTTTGGTGAGCGTTGTTTACATTATCTTATACCTAAAGTTTTTAATTCATTGCCGGCTGAAATTTATCCTTGGACAAAATTTCATTAATAAAGAATAGAGTAAAATCACACTACCTGAACAACCTTCCTTCAGCTCGATTTAAGTCATTTTCAGTCCTATTTTCTAGATGTTTATGTTGTTGAAAACGAATCTGTGTGGTAGGTAAAGATATTATTAATTTATAATTAGTGATTCTTGTATATTCTATTTTTGTATGTTTTGTAAAGGGTTGTAGTATTTATGTTTTGTAATTGATTACATATGTAAGCACCGTATATTCATTTAATAGTTTGAATGTTTTTTTTATTTTTATTTCATTGTATCAAGCCTGACGCTACGAATGAGATGTAATAGCATTAATAATTATGTAACCCACTGATGAGCCATTTGGCTTAGTGGGAGGAAATGTATGTGAATATTGTTCCAATTTATTTATTTTTTGCTTCAATAAATTAAAAAAAAAATTATTATTATTATTATTATTATTATTATTATTATTATTATTATTATTATTATTATTATTATTATTTTATTATTATTATTATTATTATTATTATTATTATTATTATTATTATTATTATTATTATTATTATTATTATTATTATTATTATTATTATTATTATTATTATTATTATTATTATTATTTATTTTCCACTAATAGGCTTAGTAGGAAGGTTGGCAGAAAAGGGCAGTATGCCCCAAGCACAAGGTGTCTGCCAGCCTCTACACAACAAACTGTGATAATAAACAAGAACTTATAATACATAGAACATAGAGACATAAAAGAGACAATCATAGAAGAGACAAATTAACAAAACAATAACAATTCAATGAATTCATAATATCAAAAAAGCAATCATAATGTAGAAGACTTAACAACTCTCTTAAAAGCAGACATGGCAAGACCTTGTGTTTCTTCGGACAGGGAGTAGTTCCAAATTTTGGCAGTTCGGCAGTAGAACCCACTTATGTACGCGCTGGTTCGGGCAAATGGTGGCGTGATGGACTGGGCCTGGTTACGTCTTGAATCGCGAAGATTCCAAGACACCCGATGGAATGGGTCAAGGTCTACACAGCCAGTCAACATCATTTTGAAGAACAAAACGTCCACTTGCTTCATGAGTTGTTCAATGGTGGAAAGGCGACATTGACCACGACGTGTAGAGGCACTTGGTTCTTTGTAACCCATAATATGTCTGGTGGCACGATTTTGAATTTTTTCCAACTTGCTCATGTTGTCCTTTGTTGTTGGATGCCACGCTGGTAGGCCATGAGTGATTATTGGCCTAACCAGCGCTAAGTATGCGGTGCGAAGGGTTCTTGGCTTGCCACCCTTTAGAGAGCGCGATACAAATCCTAAAGTTTTAGACGCTCTGTTACGCACATACTCACAATGTAGATTCCACCGCAGATCACAAGTAACAATATACCAAGTAGTTTGACTTTTTGGCAACACGGTATTATATCTCCATTTATGCTATACACGATGTTTATGTGTCCGGTTCTTGATCGCGTGATTCGAAGTAACTGTGACTTGCTAACATTAATTGACATTTGGTTGTTTTGACACCAAACTTGGATATTGTTTAGGTCATTTTGTAGAGCCTTTGCGTCTTCTGAAGTAGATATGTTTCTGTACAGAGTTGTATCGTCAGCATATTGGAGAATACTTGACGTTACAACATCAGGTAGGTCTATCATAAAGATTGTAAAAAACACAAGGACCAAGTACAGATCCCTGCGGAACTCCAGAAGTAACGTCAATTAATGATGATGAGGCTCCATCAGCACTACACGCTGAGATCTGCCCTTTAAAAATGATTTAATCCAATTAAGAAGTTCACTTTGAATTCCATAATTATGTAGCTTATGTAGAAGTCTCTCGTGTGGCACACTGTCAAACGCCTTACTCCAGTCCAACGCTATGCAGTCAATTTGCCTTGTTTTTCCTTGGTCAAGCGTATGCTGCCAGTCATCAATAGCTTTTTGTCAGCATAGTTGTGCATGATCGACGAGTGTAAAAATCCATTGCTGGGTAGGCGGTATCAGACTGGTCACTTCTAAGTGCGTATAAATGGCTGAAGTAACTAGACGCTCCATTACCTTGCAAACAGTACTGGTAAGTGATATTGGCCTGTAGTTAGATACATCTGACCTATTCTTCGATTTGTACACAGGCACAACGCTTAGCTACTTTCCAATCGTTTGGAACAACTCCGGACTCGTTTGGCAAGCTAAACAGTGCAGTGAGGGATAGAGCAAGCAAAGAAGCACACTGGTTAAGAATTGTAGTAGGGATTCCATCAGGACCACTAGCCGCACCAGGACGAGTGTTGAGAAGTACTTGCCTCACCTCGTTGACTGAGAAAGAGAGTTTTGTAAGAGGCTTTTGAACTGATGGATTTCCTAGAAATAATTTCGTACAGTTTGTCGCTAATAAAGTTAAGTTTTCTTGGAACTTTGAGTTAAATGCATTGGCAATGTTTTTTTGCATCAGTTAAAACCTTACCATTTGCTGAGAAGTAAGAAGGAGCTGCACTGCCACTCTTAGAACGGATAAATTTCCAGAGTCCTTTAGAATTGCTCCCTAAGTTCCAAACATGCTGTTGCTGAGCATTTCGTATTGTTGTTTTCACTTGATTACGAAACTTTCTGTAAGAGTTCCATAAATCTTCAGACTGGATCCTCTTACATTTGATGAAGAGTTTTGTCACGCTTTTTAATCAATTTCAGAAGATCCGAATTAATCCATGGTGCCCGGCGTTGACCCTTCATTATTACTTTTGGGATTGCAACTTCAACACAACTTCAAAACACCGAACACCAATCTTTCCACATCAGATTAACAACATGCTGTTGATTTAATAATGTAAAGCGCTCTACGAAAAGAGTTCTAAGTAGTAGCCAGTCAGCCCTTTTATAGTTCCATACAGATTTGTTAATGTATTTGGTTCTAGGAACAGTGAATTTTAAATTTGCGCATACTGCCAAATGGTCACTCACACCTGGAATAACACTCGTGTCTTCAATAATATTTGGGTTATTGCACAGCAATAGATCAATGATAGATCGCGAAGTATCCGTTACTCGAGTAGCTTCGGTGACTGATTGCGTGAAAGAGAGCTCGTGGAACGCAGATAAATAAAGATTGGCAGTAGCATCGTTGGGAATAGGAGCTACAGAATCCCAAGTTATATTCAAATTAAAATCTCCACACAAAACTATTGCGGTAAACTTGGTTACTAACTTGTCAACACGGCATAAAGATTCGATTAGTTCCTTGTCTAAATCTGCGGTCGAATTAGGCGGCCTGTAAGCAGACCCAAGTAACAGTTTTTTATTTCCGCATGTTATCTCCACCCAGATGATCTCTGCATTAAGTGTAGATAGTTCAGGTACATGCACCGGCTTAAGCTCAGGTTTTGCTGCTATGAGAACTCCACCTCCTGGTCGGGCATCTCGGTCCTTCCGAAATACCATGTAGGACATGGGTAATATTTCCGAATTTCGTACACTTGCATCGAGCCACGTTTCACAGACGAAAATAACTGATGGGGTAAGCGCTTCAATCCAGGTATGAATTATGGGAGAGCGTTTCGAATGTTTAAGACTACGAGCGTTAAAAGATAGTAATTGTATACCAGAATTATTGGAGCCAGAATCGCTATTGGTGCTTTGGTTAAGAAGCGCATCTCCAGCAATGAAAAATGGATCATGAAACTGTGGCACTGTGCACTCCCAGCACGTCCAAGTCTGTGCACCATTAACTATACGCCTGTGCAAGGATGGCAGTATTTTGACGCATGTATTGTGGAACGGTCTCGTACATTCAGAGCACATTGTAAAAAGTTGGTTTTTACGCCCCTCAGTTTTACAATGATGGCAACGCTTGTTCTGCCCGTTGATTGGACCGGGATTTACTTCTACATCTCCACACAAAGTAAGAAGGAGGCAAATTATATCCATGTGCGACACAGGTTGTCTGCATGAGTCACTAGCAAGCGAATGATCATCAGTTTGAAGACACTGCGAAGGACCAGGGTTTAGCTCCCCCCAGAAAGAGCAATAAGCAACAGGAAAATGCTACTAAATGTTGGAGTCAAAATACTTTTGGCCATTGTGCAAGTTCGTCGCCTTCTTATCCGTTGTTTACGTCGTCCCAAACATCTAGTCGATGCAACCGGTCTTATTTTTCTTAGAAAAATATTTCCACACAGACTTCCGGAGGAAACACAGCATCTTATTGAAACCAACTCACTTTCCAAAGGGATACCATAGACATGTCTACATTAAGTTGGATTAAGTCGTGTCACTAATTGCAATTTGCATCCATAATTGATCATTCTAAACGTCAGAAAAGAAACAATGTAAACAAGCCACCAAAAGCACGATACCTTTCTTGCCCATTTCTGTCTTCTTCGGCTAGGCCTCGCCCTAGAAATTTGGCATCTGCGATAACTAACAGCCATAGTAAATGTTCTGATTATTGCCAATCTTACCTCTTTCCGAATTTGGATCTTCTAATAGGTACTCAAAATGATAGGAATGTCAACATATCACATTAAATGTCTTGACATTCAGTAGCAATCGATTGTTTTGTTTGTTTTATATACCAAAATATTGAAACTTTTATTTGGAAGCCTTCCAGCAACCATTTTCAACTTTTTCTATCACAAGGCACTACATTACTATTACCTTAATAATGCCCATGTAAAATATGAACGTTGTAGCCCAACCCGTTTGGTCAGAAGCGCTGGGCAATTGAAACTGACGAATTAGACAGTAACTAGTAACTATAGCATCCTTAGTGATTTTGAGCATGTTTCAAGACATTTTTTCACCAAGAAGGAATATCGTACCCCAATCAAATTTGACATGTGTTGTCAGGTACCTTAATCCCCCTGATTGATAGCTTTTAAGTTCACATCACGTTTCATGACGGCTGGGTGACACCTCGAAATCACCCCAACTTTGCTTGCTGTATATAAGATTCCTGAGTGTGTAACGCTGTAACGCGCTAACGGCTTGGCTGCAGTGCCCTAACGCAGGGGCGCCGGGTTTTCTAAATTCCAAGGGGTGCTGAAATATTTCACTTAGATTTTGAAGATTGCCCGTCAGTGATTTTTAAAACGTTGTTGCTGCATTTTTTTGTGTACTGTAATATGTCAGTAATGCAATTAGCCTGTTTAATTGTCATGATTTCGGTATTTTTTTTTTCAGTGGCGGATATATATAGCCGTGATTCGTGGGATTAATTTTAAAGATTTTCATGCACATAACGTAGCTAGGGGGGAGCGAGTTCGTTTTTACAAAACCAGGGAACGCTTGAAAGCTATGGCTGTTACTGCTTCTTTTCGCCGAAGGCGATAAAATTTACTAATTTACAATTAAAGATGGCCTAATAACACGTAAAAGAATCGAAAATGGCACAATGTCAATAGGTGATGTTAATGATTTGCTGCGCAATCAAAATAGGAATCCTATGAGGGAGGGGGGATGACGATCGACCACCGCACTGCCCCCGCCTGTATCCGTTTCTGATTTTTTAAAATCATTTTAGCTTCTCTACAGTTGAAAAAATTATATATTTAAAAATTAAAAAGGTAAATTCACGTTTCTGTTCAGGCATGCATCAGGAAAGATCTACTAGTATATTTTATGGTTGTAGATTTGTTATTCTCAAAATTGTAGATTTGTTATTCTCAAAACAAGAAAATGCCACAGGACAATTTCCCAAGTGAGTCACAATCCAAACTATCTGATTTATCACCAGACTTGCAAGATTTTCAAAAAAAACTCTTATCTCTAAACTAACTAATCTGTGAACGTTTTTTGTTTATGTAGATAGCTCAAAACTTTATTATTGTATAGACCGATTTTTTTAAAATTCAGAATATTTGGAGGGGCCGAGGGGTGCTTCAGCCCCTGAGCACCCAAGAAGTCGGCGCCCCTGCCCTAACGGGCACCTATACACATCCCATCATGATGATTTCCAAATGAAAGTATTATCAATACAAGTCGCGCAAGCGCGGCTTGAAGCCGCTACGCGGAGGGCGTGGAAAACCTCGTACTCGGAATACCTCGTAGTTGGAAAACCTCGTTGACGCGACAAAATCGCGAATCGGTCCGTGTACGGCCGCGATTCGGTAGTTTGCGGGTAACGTTTGTCTTTTTATCCGAAGTCCTGGGACAAATTTTTTTTTCCGGGACATTTTCGGTACGCCGCCGGATGCTGTCCGCCGCCTCTAAGTACGGTGAAAAATGATTTTTCGAAATGGGAAACCCATTTTTACGTCTTTTGTGTAAAATTTTGTGAGAAATTTTTCCTGGGACAATTTGTTGGGGACTCTGATGTGAAAGACGCCACTTCATACTCACTTGTATAAATGCTGCTATCGATACATTCCCTGCGCCCCGTCATGAGCCACAAAACGTCAATCCTCGGGAACGGTCCTGACCTTGACAGAATGTGATGCTCCAGATAAGACGCGTCAGACCGGCCAAGCCAGGCCAAGCTATGAAACGATCCCAGTAACATCGGGTGTGTCTCGCCCGTCCGAAGGTCGTGAATCTCCTAGCCGTTTGCCTGATTATTTGAAATTCAAGGTTCTGTTGTATTACCATGTAAGGTTTTTACATTTCCTTCTGATGAGGAAAAATCGCAAACCGGGGACAGTTTTCCAGTTTTTCTTTCATTCTCGCCTATGGTAATTAAACATTAAAAATCTGAGGCGACAAATGCTGGCCAAGAATAATCAAAAAGTTAAATTGCTGACGCTTCCTTTTTTTTCCGACACTTTTTCGGGACGTCGCCGGATCCTACCCCCCGCCCCGAAGCTGCGGGTAAAAGAGGATGTAGTAAAAAAATGTGATTACATTATTTAACAATTAAAAATAACTCCTTTTAAATAACCCCTGCTGCGTTCGACCATAGGGTTTTCCAAAAAACCCAAGATGGACCCTATCGCACAAAAATTTGCCAGGGGCTATTAAAAGAACAGTGTTTTTTATTTTTTCCAAAATAGACCAACAATTTAAAAATTAAATAATTTACTATAAGGGCCGTAAATCCCTCTGACGCCATTGGTATCGCCCCAAAAATGAAATGGCATAAAGATATTGATAAAATGTATTAAATTTCCATTTCTAAAATCTTCCCCCCGCCCCCCCCCCTCCCTCCAATCAAACTCTCGAAAATCGGATGTCTTGGACGCGGCCCTGTGACGTAATTGGAAAGAGCAAAACCGAAAAAAGTTACTAATTTCACTAAATAGTCAAGGTTTATGTATTAAAAAACTCTACTTTACACCCTCTTTCCCCCCTCCCCCTCCATCATATACAAACTAATGGTCCACTACAATGGAAATGCTGGTATTAAACCTTGTTTCCGCAAAAAGCTGGAAGATGTTGATAAAATGTTTTAAATTTCCTTTTCCAAATCGCCCCCCCCCCCCCCAATTGCCCGAGTTGTTAAGAATAATATGTTTTTTTGGGATTTCCCAAAATTGACGTTCGATTTTGCACGACGCTTTCGGAATCGCCTTGTCCTCCTGAACACTTGTTAAAAAACTTTTTTTTGATTTTGGTACCACTTGGTATTTTTCCCGGGGTTTTTTCCGGGACGCCAAAATGTCGGCGTCTGACGTCCGGTTCCGCAGTGTCCGAGATGGCGGAGATTGGACAACAATTGCAAAACTTATTAACAAAAGTAATGTTTTTTGGATTTCCCAAAATGACCAACGATTTTTCGAAACATTTACGGACTCGCTTCGACCTCCGAAACATTGTTGAAAAAAAATTGGCAAATCGGACAACTTTTGTACTTTTTTCCGGTTTTTTCCGTGCCCGCCGAATTTTCCGGGCCCGCTTTTCCGGGATACGCAAAAATTAGCCTCGTCAGTCCGGTTCCGTAAAGCCCAAGATGGCCCGGAACGGAGAAGAACTGCCCGAGTATGACGAAAAGAAATTTTTTTTTTATCACCAAAAGGACCAACCACT
The DNA here is from genome assembly GCA_024449915.1 of Sweltsa coloradensis. Taxonomy (NCBI): domain Eukaryota; kingdom Metazoa; phylum Arthropoda; class Insecta; order Plecoptera; family Chloroperlidae; genus Sweltsa; species Sweltsa coloradensis. Next base: position 8,128 of record JAMZAV010003334.1, read on the forward strand.
TTTTTGAGAAATTAAAAGAAATTTTTTAACACACGTCTAAAATTTGCCAGATCCTGACTATGTTTTGGACCCGGCCCGCTGACGTGTTTCGGTTCGGCGAAAAACTCAAAATGAAAAAAATTCAAATCCCAAATTCCCTTTTGCACCCCAAATAGGGTGACGGTAGTCCTGGGTCAAAACACGTCAATTTCCCAATGCAAAAATTATGATCGTAACGTTTTTAGCCGCCTGCAGTCCCTGTCGTGTTTGTTATGTACTGAAAAATCGACTTTAAAACCCCCCCTTCCCTCTTCCACCTTATATCCCTCATCATGGCCCATCACGACGAAATACTGGTATTAAACATAATTTCTGCCAAAGGCTTGAAGATAGTGATCAAAAGGGATTAATTTCCATTTCCAAAATCCCCCCCTCCCCTACCCCACTAAACTGTGTAATTGCGGCGTCTAGTCAAAACAGTCCCTCAAAATCGGATGCCTTGGAACGCGGCCCTGTGACGTAAAAACCCCAAAAAAGTTAATACATTTCACCAAATATTAAATGTTTAAGTATTTAAAACTCGACTTTAACATTCCCCCCTCCCCCCCCCCCCCACACAAAAATGTCTGGGATTGCCCTCAACAGTGGTTCATGTCCTCATTGCCCCTTTATCATAACCCGACCCCTTAGTGGTTTTATTGATTTATATAAAATTAAATCATTTCAAAATTTAATATTTTATTTACATTTATTTATATTTTTAACTACTCCAAAATTGCCCCTTTAAAAACTTTTTGACCTGGTGAATGTCTAGCACGCATACGCTTTTGTAGATCTTGTCAAGTTCTAAGTACCTATGTGTGTCATTTTGGATTTTGAAATTTTATTATTTCCCCACATGAACCTTGTTCAGGTGAATATTGTGTTGAATTGATTTCTTGAATTGGATAGTAGGCTTTGCCTTTCAGGGCCTCATTTTATGCAGAGCATTGCACATCTTCTTACAACACTTGAGATATAAATAGATTTTGCTACAAATAGCGTCTCAGTATTATCCGAACACAGTAAGCATGCAAAATGTAAAATGATAATAATTTATTTTTACGTTTTTGAATTACAAATTATTTTCAAGTGCAATTTCGGCGCTCAGGCCTTTGAAAAGTGAGACGGAGTAAATTTTGTTATTAAGATTGATGTTCATATTAATTAATTAGCCCAAAAATGGGAGGGACCTAAAAGTCGAAATAGGCCCGTTTCGGGTCATCCAAAAAATCATGTTGATAAGAAAATGCTATTACTTCTTTAAATAATTACACATGGATTGCTTTTCGGGAAAGGGAAAAAAAAACGGCCGAATGTAACAAAACACAAAGTGTTTGTTATAAAAAATGTAGATAAATGTCCCGTGCGTGCAAAGTGATATTTTTCGTTTTCAAAAAAATACTCTCTTTTAGTTACGACCGCCAAGGTGGCCTATTTATCCAGAAAAAGATGCCCAAAAAACTGTAAAATAACAGTAAAAGGTAATTTTTCGCCCCAGAGGGTGAAACGAAGAGTTTAAAAACGTTTCTAACGGATTCCCTGAATCATTTTTTATTTTAATAGCACAACATTACAACTAAAATCTTGGTTATTACGCCCCCCCCCACCCCATTTTTAAAAGTTGGTGAAAATATTTTCAGAAGTAAATTTTTATACGTGGCAAAATTTTTAATTTCCATATCGTATCGAACTATGTTCAATAATAAAAAAAGTTTGGTACCAAATCATTCGTGACGAATCGAACATTGTTGTGAATCAATCTTGTGCTCGAGAAAAAATATTTACCGTTCGATTTCGGCCCATTAAGTTGGACATTGTCTAAATCGGACGTCCCTGAAGTCATTTCAACATTGTACCTTTACGACGGGTTCGATTTTCGGTACACAAACTATTGTTTTTTTTTTATACATACATCCCTAACAAAGGTGTTGAAACACGAAAATTTTTTATGGGGCCGCTAAAATTCGACTTTTGAAACATTTCAAAATAGCACTGAAAAACGAAAACTTTTGGAAATTTTTTTTTCGGTTTAACGAAATTTCCGGGACAATTTTTTTCACTCTCTTCTGCATCCTCTTGAAAGCTTTCAAAATCACCAAAGAACAAAGCTCTAGAGTTTCCCCAAAATTTTTAAAAATTTCGGTTACTGTGAAGGGCCGGCGTTTGAAAACGGGACGTTTTTTTAAACGGTTACGCCTTATTCCCCATGCGTTTTTGCCCACCCCCCAGAGATGACGGGTGACGCAAAAATTAGAAAAATTTTCCCTGGCCTTAAAGTGCAGAAACCCGCCGCGGCGCGAAAATTTTGGACCCTTTTCGAGAAAACGGGGGGAAACGGGGTCCGCGCGACCGGGGTATTTTTTATCGAAATCCTCGATCCTTTTTCCGGTCTAGGCCACCCAAATATCCGTATCACACGCCCCCTCGTGGTGTGGAAAAAAAATCGTTTTATGGGAAAAACCTCGTTCCCCAAAGGGCGTATGTAACAGAGTATTAGTTATAGTGATTATGCAATCCGTACAGATCTAGGGGGAACGGTCGTTCGCCGCAGCCAAGCGCACGCGACTGCCAGAAGGCGATGACTAACTCGACCCTGTGTTACTCCTACCCCAGTTGGGGGGTTTTCAGCTATCTGCACACGCCGTCCCGAAAGATTTACAATCTTGAAACTCGGTATATGACCTGATATGTGGTCCATGACGTACCAAAAAAAAATCAGCCTGATCCGATAACCCGTTCTGTGTTAAAAAAGTGCGTAAATATCGATGATAATCGTCCGGCTGGCTGGTTGGTTGGTTGGGGGGGGGGGGGGGGGGGGGGGTAGTGGATTCTGCCTGAGAGGAATAAGAGACTACAGAGAAAACGGTACATCTTAGAACTATGAAACTTGGACCACACTTAGATGTACCTCGGACTCGCAAACTTCCGCCGAGAGACAAGCAATATTCCACCCCCAACACCCCCTAAATCATCCCCTAAAATTAAAATAATTCATAGCTCTAACCCAAAATTGAATTTTTAGTCAAATTAGTTATTAAAATTATGTTTTTATGTGTTTAACCCAATCGGTCTATTCTCATTATATAAACCACATTTTGTCAACCCACATCCCTATAATAGTTTATATTATTTTTACCTTGATTTCCAGCATTCACCACGAAGGCACCTAATGAGTTATCATCATAAAATTTTGACATGATGGTACATAATAATATGAAAAATAATCCGCCGAGAGGACAATTAAGCGATATTCCACCCCCAACACCCCCTAAAATTGGAATAATTCATAGCTCTAACCTAAAATTGATTTTTTATTCAAATTTTTATTACAATTATGGTCTAATGTGTTTTAACCCAATCGGCCTATTTTCATTTCCTAAACCACATTTTTCAACCCCCATCCCTAATAGTTTATATTATTTTTACCTTGATATCCAGCATTCACCATGTAGGCACCTAATGAGTTATCAGCATGAATTTTGGCATGATGGTACATACTAAAATGAAAATCATTCGCCGAGAGACAAGCGACTATTCCACCACCAACACCCCCTAAATCATCCCATAAAATTGGAATAATTGATAACTCTAAACAAAAATTGAATTTTTATTCAAGTTATTAAATTATGTTTTAATGTGCTTTAACCCAATCGGCCTATTCTCATTTCCTTTATCACATTTTTCAACCCCCATCCCTAATAATTTATATTATTTTACCTTGATTTCCAGCATTCACCATGAAGGCACCTAATGAGTTATCAGCATGAAATTTGGCATGATGCTTCATACTAGTATGAAAAGTCATTCGCCGAGAGGCAAGCGATATTCCACCCCCAACACCCCCTAAATAATCCCCTTAAATTGGAATAATTCATAGCTCTAACCTAAAATTGATTTATTATTTAAATTAGTTATTAAAATTATGTTTTAATGTGTTTTAACCCAATCGGCATATTTTCATTATATAATCCACATTTTGTCAACCCTTATCCCTAATAGTTTATATTATTTTTATCTTGATTCCCAGCATTCACCACAAAGGCACCTAAAAAGTTATAATCATGAAATTTGTCATTATGGTACATAATAATATGAAAAATAATCCGCCGAGAGGCAAGCGATATTCCACCCTCAACACCCCCTTAAATTGGAATAATTCATAGGTCTAATCTAAAATTGATGTTTTATTCACAATAGGTGGTTACTAAAATTATGTTTTAATGTTTTTCAACCCAATCTGCCTATTCTCATTTCCTAACATTTTTTCAACCCCCATCCCTTATAGTTTATATTATTTTTACCTTGATTTCCAGCATTCACCATGAAGGCACCTAATGAGTTGTCAGCATGGAATTTGACATGATGTTACATACTAATATGAAAAATAATTCGTCGCGATGCAAGCGATATTCCACCCCCAACATCCCCTAAATCATCCCCTAAAATTGGAATAATTTATCTAACCCAAAATTGTATTTTTATTCAAATTAGTAAATTATGTTTTAATGTGTTTTAACCCAATAAGCCTATTCTCATTTCCTAAACAACACTTTTTCAACCCCCATCCCTAATAGTTTATATTATTTTTAACTTGATTTCCAGCATTCACCATAAAGGTACCGAATGAGTTATCAGCATGAAATTTGGCATGGTGGTACATAATAATATAAAACACAATAATTCCGCCAGGAGACAAGCGATATTTCACCCCCACTGTTCCCTACCACTCTTTACTTTGGGAAAAACGTTATGTTGTATAAATTACAATTTTTAATATTTTAATTGCTGATTAAAATTATGCGTCAATGTGTTATAGTCCGGTCAACAAATCATTCACACAAAAACCCAAGACGACATTAACCATATTACATTTAGTAAAAACATTGAATATTGCCAACTAGGCCTACAGATTGTAAACAAAAAAAGATGGCAGCTTTTGTTTCTAGACAATCTGTTTTAAGGCTATTGTACCCCTGTGGCCGATAATTTGAAAGTCGAAGAAACATGTCTGAAAAGTTTGCTGAATGAAAGAAGGGCCTTTAAAATAACAGAAAAAAAATTGTGAATTTTTTGGGGGCGGGACATAACCTCACTTTTGAAAATTATATTTAGATTTTTGGACAAAAGTGTGATATACAAGACTAGTTCAAAATTAAATTTTGTGAATCGGTTTTCTGGACATAGTTTCTAAACACCTTTAGCTACAACTTGACTATAGCTAAAAAGTTTTCTGAAAATAACAGTAGGTGTACGAATTTTTTCGTCAAACGGTACAAATACGAGTTTTGTACCGTTTGAACAAAAAAATTCGTACACCACCTGTTATTTTCAGAAAACTATTTTAGCTATAGTCAAGTTGTAGCTAAAGGTGTTTAGAAACTATGTCGAGAAAACTGATTCTCAAAATTTAATTTTGAACTAGTCTTGTATTTCACACTTTTGTCCAAAAATCTAAATATAATTTCCAAAAGAGGGGGTTATGTCCCGCCCAAAAAATTCACAATTTTTTTTCTGTTATTTTAAAGGCCTTCTTTCATTCAGCAAACTTTTCAGACATGTTTCTTCGACTTTCAAATTATCGGCCAGAGGCGGTACAATAGCCTTAAAGGTACTGTATCCGCCTTTACACGTATCTCACATATTTTAAGTCTTGATATGAAACAAACCCAACAAAAAGATGTGATATCCCACCAAAATACAAAAATTTGTAAAAAAAAAACGGCAGCCAAGCTCTCCTTCCAAAGTCTTTGGCTGTGAAAGCTGTGAGATATAGAAGTTGAGCAAGCATTTCATTTTTTTCTCCCTAGTTTTGCATTGAAAAGAAGTAAGATCATTTCGCCTGTTGACGAGCGCCAAGCCAACCATTTTCGTGGTAAAAAAAGTTGAAATTTTAAACTCAAAATCATAAAAAATTACTTGGCTATTGATTTTGGTACGAGGACTCTAAAAAGTCAATGGCCAAGTAATTTTTTTTATGATTTTGAGTTTAAAATTTTAACTTTTTTTACCACGAAAATGGTTGGCTTGGCGCTCGTCAACAGGCAAAATGTTCTTACTTCTTTTCAATGCGAAACTAGGGAGAAAGAATGAAATGCTTGGCTCAACTTCTATATCTCACAGCATTCACAGCCGAAGACTTTGGAAGGAGAGCTTGGCTGCCGGTTTTTTTTTTTACAAATTTTTGTATTTTGGGGGGATATAATCTACCACTGAATAGTTTGATACTAGGGAGTAGGATTATTCTCAAAACTTTGAATGCATATGTTTCAAATCGACAGTGAATTGGCTCGAGCGTAAGCGCCTGACTCTGATTTGGGAGGTTCACGGTTCAAATCCCGTCGAGACCGGCAAGCATGACTGAAGGTTTGTTTCCTATGTTTTAAAGGGATTGAGTCCAAAATGCTATAAAAGACTTCATATTCAAAAGACTGAGATATTTACATACAGAACAAGAACGAGTGACTTTGGCGTTTTCCTAGTCTGGTATGGCTAAGGCGCCCACCCGAAATGTGAAAGACCTAGGTTCCAGGTCGGGAAAGATTTAGTAATTTCTGGATTGTATCTAAAAAAATATTTTAAAACATGTTTAAAAAGGAAAACATAACCAGTACGAAATACGAGTAAAGATTGCAATGTTTACTCAATCTGCTAGCGGAATTTGGGGGAAACTTGGGCGTGCAAGATTCGATACACCTTGGTCACTGCATGCAATCACTGCCTGACAAAAATTATTCGATAAAAATGACTTCACCAAGAACAAAAACATTGTCATTAAAATAAAACCTACACATTTTAAGCCTGTTTTACATTTTATCATATCTGGTAGGTTTAAATCGAAACGGATTTTGCTCATGTTATTAGCAGTTTTCAGTTAATTGGTCACTGATGTCTGTTTAAAATTTCCGCTCAATCTGTTTTGCCGATCGGCCGTATGGGATCGGACAAACAGACAAACATTTTACAGACAATTAACACGTCAAAGGCCCGTTCAACTTGCGTTGTAAAACAACATTCGATGCACTCACTCGTCTCATAAATGATGTAGTGCACATAAAATACATTTTTTTTTTTTTTACAAATTTTGATTTTTCCAAAAAATATATATATTTCCCTCTTTTAAAAATTAATGAATAAACTATTTCAGCTACAAAAAGGTCTTGGATATTAATTTGAGGAAAAAAAATTTAGCCAAAAAAACATTCTAATTATTTGCAGTTTTAAGGAGAATCAGTTTTCTCCGTTTTACTCCGAATTTACTTACTTGGACGAAATGCGCTTTGAAGAAAGCTCTCCACAACTTTGCATAATACGGTTTATGTTCGTTATATTATACCTTCATAGACAGATAACGAAAACATTTTGCTCCTTCACAAAGAAATAAAGTACTCGCAGCAACGAATCCCTACACATTACCGTGCGGTTGTGAGGCTCTGCTTTGGGAAGGGTAGGCGGCCCTAGGGTGGCTTGGCCCTTGAACGTCTTGAACTTGGGGTAACACGTCTGTCGCGATCTTAGAGTGAGGAAGTCTGGAGGATCACAGCAGTCCAATAGATCCCGCCAGTATCTCTACGGACACAAACAAACATAATAATATCACAGCACCTCAAAACAAATAGATATCGCCAGTATTTCTACGGACTCATACAGACGAAATAAGATCACAACACCCCAATAGATATCGCCAGTATTTCTACGGACTCAAACAGACATGTAATAAGATCACAGCCCCCTCGATAAGTGCCAGTATTTCTACGGACACAAACAGACATGTCATAAGATCACAGCAGTCCAATAGATCCCGGGCCCAGTATTTCTACGGATTATTTTTTGATTTCCTCGCAATATTCATTACTTTATAGTTTCTATGATTTGGTGCCAGAATGAATTTTTAAATTGCATTAAATGCTGTTTATGTAGGATAAACTTAAAATCCCGCCAAACCCAATCAACCATTCAGTGAATCTTTCTTTATATAATAATATGTGTAGGCCTTTCTTACGCACGTATAACGTCTGTCTCTCCGCACACCCACAAAAGTTCCATCGGATCTCAACAGGTAGTCCCAGCAGACAATAATACAATATTAGTAGCTGGGGTAGGGTGAAAAAACTTAGCATATTACCTTTAAAGCAAACCACTTGCACAGTTGTTTGTAAAAGGACCCTAGGAGTGTTTTGGCCGCAGCACCTAAAATTTGGCCCCTTAGGGTTAAGAATTTGGCCATTTTTTAAAAAATGGCGTCTAAAATATTGAAATTTTCAAAATTGGAACACGAGTGCAGTATAGAGGCGTTTTCGCATTATTCGGGTGTGGAAAATCGACGGTAGCCATGCCACGGTCGTGGTTTTCGTCGGTTAGGCCCTGGTGCCGCCATTTTTAAATTTCAAGGCCAAACGAAGAAACGGTTTGCATCCTGGAGATATGGTTGAGTTGGGTGTCGTTTTGGGGTATTTATGCATGTCTAAATACTGTAGTGGCCTTATAAACGTCCTACATGAAACCCTTATCATAACGAACCGCCATTTTTTAAAATGGCGCACGCCCTCAGGCCCCTGTTTGTCTATGAACAGTATAGGGTGGAGCAAAAAAAATCGATTTTTCAAATACCGAATTCTAATAGGGCTCAAAAATTTGTGTATTTGCATGCTTATCAACGGAAAAATATTCGAAAAATATCATACGTTGGACTTTCAGTTTGCGCAAAGGGGCTTAAATTAAGTTTTTCAAAAATGACAACACCAAATTTTCCAAATCTTTGCCCATTTTTTTTTTAATGAAATGATCCCAGAACTTACCACGAGGAGGTGGATGCAATTCGTGTTCCACCCACAACCCTACCCAGTCCCCAAAGCATCCAACCAATAAGGGTGTGTTAAATAGCAGACCTTTGTTGATTTAGTCAAGGTCATTGTCTTAAATTCAGAATTTCCATTAAATTTTGGCATTTGGATATAGATAGCAGGGTAGCTAAAATGTAGCCATTTCTGTTTTTTTGTCCGCACACTTTTCTGCAGAAAAACTGTGACAAGTTAGCTTTGGTCAAATTTGCCAAATTTGCAATTTGGCAAAATTAATAAAATCTAATTCGCGCAGAATTTTATCTTACAGAATTAACAAAATAGCCTTTGTTTATTTCCCAAAAACAAGTCCACTAAACGAACTCAAAAATGTTTTTAAACTGCATTGTGAAGACATATGCTCCTGTCCCGGTTCGAAATTAAGACATAAACATTCTGTGAAATACGGTCCTAGAAATATCTTTAAGGTTTAAGTTGTTTAAAACAACGAGACATTTTGCCAGACTACATTAAAACTTTAAAGAATCACTAATCCTGGATTGGAGAAACGCGCTTTTCTGTCACCCAGAGAACATGTTGGCTAAGATAGTGGTGAGAGACAAAAACATACGATAGTTGGTACTAAAGGCTAGAACTCAAAAAAACCCAAGTGGAAGTCTATTAGAAAATTTGCGACTCCCCCAATAAATTTTGAGCCACGGACTACATTGAGCTGATAGATTGGACAGAATTTAGGATTAACTGTCGCCCCGGTAAGCTTGCAACAGAGACTATTTCGTCAATTCTGCAAGATAAAACTCTGCACGAGTTTTTATTTTTTTTTAATTTTTCCCTGCCATAGCCCAAACTGTCGAAAAATGCGGCAACCCCGTCACAGAGTCTGCAGAAAAGTGGGCGGAAAAAAACAGAGATCCAATCGACAAAATTTTATGGAAAATCTGAATTTAAGACAATGTCCTTGACTAAATCAACAAAGGTATGATATTTAACACGCCTTAATTGGTTGGATGGTTGGGGGAACTGGGTAGAACACGAATTGCAGCCACCTCCTCGTGTAAAGTTCTGGATCATTTTTATTAAAATTGTAAATTGGGTGAAGATTTTTAAAAATTTGGTGTTTTTGTAATTTATTCAAACTTAGGGTCTTTGCGCGAACTTTAAGTCCAAAGTATGATTTTTTTTATTATTTTTCCGTTGGGTAAGCATGCAAATAAAGCCAACTTTTAAGCCCTATTGATTTCTATACTCGAAACATTGATTGTTAATTTTGTCATTTTTCATTTTCATTTCGCCCGTTGAGCGAACTGAAGATCCAACGTATGATTTTTTCAATATTTTTCCGTTAATAAGCATGCAAATACACAACTTTTGAGTCCTATTAGAATTCGATACTCGAAAAATCGATGTTTTTGCTCCACCCTATACTGTTCATAGACAAACAGGGGCCCAAGGGCGTGCGCCATTTTCTGAAATGGTGGTTCATTATGATAAGAATTTCATGTAGGACGTTTATAAGGCCCCTACAGTATTTAGACATGCGTAAATACCGAAAACGACACCCAACTCAACCACATCTCCAGGATGCAAAAACCCTTTCTTTCGTTTGGCCTTGAAATTTAAAATTGGCGGCAACCAGGGCCTAAAACCCACGAAAAACCACGACCGTGGCATGGCTACCGGCGATTTTCTCACACCCAATCATGCGAAATCGGGCCCTTTATACTGCACTCGTGTTAAAATTTTGAAAATTTCAATATTTTTGACGCCATTTTGAAAAAAATGGGTCAAATTCTTAACCTAAGGGGGCCCAAAAATTAGGTGCTGCGGGCCAAATCACTCCTAGGGTCCTATTTCAACAACTGTGCAAAGTGGTTTGCTTTAAAGGTAATATGCTACGTTTTCCTGGATTTTGTAGTGTACCCCTGCCACTATATGAGAGACGGAGTAGGCCGGTCGGTATGGGTCACCTCGAAGTCCTTTACCGACTAATTGCGGTCATCGTCGTTATACATGATATGTTTGTTATATATAATATGTTTATAGTCGTATGATTATTATAGTGCGGTATGCCAAGCTAATAGTGAATTTGATTTCTATGTGAGAGTTCGTGGGTTCAAATCTCCGTCGAGGCGTTTTTCTGTTTCTTCCTTTCTATTTTACTATGTTTTGCAAAAAAATATTTCATTTCATTCGGCCTCTTTAGGGACACACAATTACAATTCTACGCCAGAGATTATACGTTTGAGATAATTATACCCTCCCCCCCCCCACTTCCCCCCTCAACTTACTACCTAACAATGACCCATAACAGTTAATAATATTGTATCTTTTTGGTCCAGGTCATATGCATGGCTCGTTCGATTAATATATTTAAAAAACAAAACAATTGGTTATTTGTATAAAGCACAATCCAATTTTTATCAAATTTTTGTGTGATAAAATCACAATTTTATTACAATAAACCTGTAAATGCGAGGTTAGAGATAGAAACCCAATGACATCGATGATGTCAATGTGGGATTTTGTTTAGTTCATTATCATGTCCTACAAGTAGTAGTCCAGGAGCTAATTCCTGTAGGGCCTTTATTAACGAAATTGGCACAACCCACTTAACATCTCAAATCTGACTTGACCACGTGTTTGTATGCACCTTAAAATACAGCCCCAGGTAGTATGTCACTTCGAATTGTGGTATACTTTTTTTTAGATGCCATTTTGTTTTTGGATGTGCGATCATTGAAACGCTTCTCATTACTATCTTCAAATGTACATAACTCGGGTCTCGTTTAACGATTTTATTTCTTTTCATACCGATTTGTACGTAACTGTATGCTCTCATTATTATATACAATCAATGTTATGTTTGTTTGTTATGCAAAATCCGATTGTTATGAAAAATATCTTTAAAACACATTGTTGGTATAATTCTATTTTACCATTCACTTGTATTGATGGTTGAAATGACTTTCAAAATATCACTCTATGCTAACAATGACAAAATGAAGTTGGATTAAAAACATAGTGAAATAGCGCTCAAGCCACTGAAAATACTCATCCTTCAACGCTAATGTCCTAAAACACAAACAAATCCATATATTATATCAGTTTTGTTCAAAATAATATTTTATAATCATAATCAAGTGTAAAAACATCACGCTATATCTGTCCAAAAAATGTCGAATGTTTACTCGAATCACATTTTAGTGAAATTATTTACATTATTTTTGCCGTGTGTGCATTTTTACAATGAAACCATATAATTATTAAACATTGATTGTATATAATTATGAAAGCATACAGTTACCTACAAATCGGTATTAAAATAAATAAAATCGGTTAAACGAGACCCGAGTTATGTACATTTGAAGATAGTAATGAGTAAGCGTTTTCAATGATCGCACATCCAAAAACAAATGGCCTCTAAAAAAAAAACGTATACCACAATTCGAAGTGACGAACTTATTGGGGCTATTTCATAAGGTGCATACTAACACATGGTCAAGTCAGATTGAGATGTTAAGTGGGGTGTGCGAAACAAATTCCACAGGTTCTAGCTCCTGGTCTAATAGGCGTAAATGAGTTATAAAAATTGCAAATGATGAACATTAACATTTCGTCTTGTCTAGTTCAATAAGAAATTAACAATTATTAATTAATTAATAAATAAAAATTATACTATTTTTTAACATATATTTTACAAAATATGGGTTACTTTGTTGAAAAACGCCTCAACCACGTGACACGCTAGCTCCTTTTATCGGCCTCAAGGTGACCCATCCCGGCCTGACGAACGTGAACAACTGAGAAAATCTAAAGCATTTTATTTTATGCCCGTAGTTACCTGCAGAGAGATCCCTGTCACCGACAGGTGTACCTCATGCGCATAACGCGTGGCGTGACTCTTATTTGGGTGGTCACTGAACTGAATATATTCCCGCCAAACAAATTTGAGGCACGCAAATGGAAAAGGCTGTAAGTGCCTCGATTGGAAAAATCACCTTTTCACGGAAACGAATGAAATGATAACATAGGAAAGGATTTATGTGCTTGAGGATACTGAATTAGTCCACAGAGTGGTGGAAAGGTAGCGCCACTTCCAAGTAGCATCGAGCCAAACCTGGAGAAGGATCTAAGTTCACCTTGTTGAATGTATGTGTGTTCTTTGCAGTTGCAGCGTTTTTATTATTAAATGTTAACCTTGGGGTTTCACAGTTTCACCCTTTCGTAAAACACTAGGTGGTACTTACATCATTCTTTAGGTTATTGATTAGATGACTTACACCTCTATCCATGCATCTTTTATCCCGTTTAAAGAGATTTAAAATGAATAAAACAATATTATGCAAAATATTAAAATTCAGTTAGCTTAAAAAAAAAATGACAATAAAATTAGCGTTTATCAATACATACATATTTTTAATTTCTGAACATTCTGGTTCGCGGCACTAACAGCGTCTAGCAGCCTTTTCCATTTACATGCCTTTCCAAACAAATGATATAATTATGTAAGGGTGTCTTGAGTCGTTATGGCCATTTCACGGATCCGTGATCAATTACCCTCACTAACACCCTCGCCTAGTTAATCACCTAAAAGAGAGTCACACCCGTCGGTCAAAACTTATTTTCACCGTACCCTACATCGACAATCCCCCTGTTTGAACCTGTCACGTACGAACTGTCCTAAGTAATACTGGAATACTCACTTGAGATATTTTGGGAGGCTTATATTTCTTGCCCTTACCACCTTTAGAGCCTGATGAGGATTTGGAGGGCTTCTTCTTGGCGGCGGCTCTGACGAATCTGTTCCCGGCTGGCATCAGGTCGGGGTCTTGCTCGGGGTCGTCGTACACATAGAGCAGTATGGCAGTAGACAGAGCTCCCTCCGCAGTATGATTGATCTCTCATACGACACATCCTCCACCATGTCGAAAGCCACACTCATACCAAACTGGAACACGAACGGGTTATAATACTGCATGGAGCAACGACAACAGTGTCTTACATACCAACTCCAGCTATGCCTATGATTTATGTTGGTTGTTTTGATACATTTTTTTATTTTTTAAAAATTTTATATTGACAATATCGAACACCTACACGCCTGTAATGTAGAACTTCTATAGCTGCCTAAATTGAATGTTTGAAACTCCTAGTTAAAGGGGCTATTAACTCAAAAAATTATTTTTTACCAGATGATCTATAGCACAATACTACACTTAAATGACAGTTCAAAAAATTATATCTTGTTACTGTGATTTAACACGAATTTTTGAATTTTTTTAATCCAGAAATTTGCGAAAATTGGTGTTGGGAAATTTCTTAAATCGGCTTAAACCTGCTTCTTTTTTGGTCCACATATATACAAGAGCATAGCCTAGTACCAATCTAAAATGCCCATTTTTTACATCGTGTCTTGAAACTGTGCCCAAATATACCCTCAAACATGCAAAAATATGCAATCCAAAATCACACACCATCTTAGTAATCAGCATATTTTGACCGAACCACTTGCCCAAATTACAAAACAAAATAAAGAGAATTTACAGAAAAGGCTGTGGAGTACGTCAATAATGGCCGATATTTTCTTGGATCAAAAACCTCCAAGGTCACGGGGCATAAAGATTGTCCCCATGTTATTTCTTATGGGAGATTTTTGCCGATGGGGCCTAGCTCGAAAAATTTCATGTTTGACAATTTTTTGGGAGGTCATGGTGGCCCCAATAATTTTTCTGCTGATTGCTAAATTCATTACTAGTTAGCCTGAATGAAAAATATTTTTTGAGTTTAGCGGTTACCCCTTTAAAAACCGACTTCATTAAGACAAATATAATTTTAATTCTAGTTTCAGGAGTACGGATTCAATACTTAGATCACGGTCGGGTTTGATTTTGTAATTACTGCATTGTATCAATTAATATTAACTGCCCACTAAACGTGTTGAGCCAGAGGGAAAATATGGCTCACTAGAGGTGAAAAGACGTATAATATAATATCGTTGGTCTTGTCGCTCGCTACAAAAAATTAAATATAAGATAGCACTTTTCAATATCGAAAGTAAAGTATAGCGTCGCAACGTCTCAAAGACTGGCACCGTCCAAATTACACTTGGGCACATTGTTGTATAATTTGTATGATTATAGTTTAAAAGAGGGAGCGGAGCGACTGAGTGTCTCCATTTCAACTCAAACGACGCTTATTCTGTGCTTCTGTGTGTCTGTCTGTCTGTACGTCGAAAATCAGCCGAATCGCTGACTGAACAGATTGCGCTGGAAATTTAAACCAGACATCCGGTACGCGAATCAGTTAGATCCATTGGCGATTTAAACCTACAAAAAATAAAAATGTTTTTTTTTAAATATCAATAGCATTTGTTTAGATTTTTCATATATTCTCAACAAATGGCTCACTCACTCGTTTAACAACGACTTTAGCGTTTCCCTAGTTGATATGATTTGTACTTTATTTCATTATTATCAATAAAATAAAAAGTATAAGATTTGTTGTTAGTTTAATGAAAATAAAAAACATTTTTTAAAAAGATTTCATGCATTTCCTCAGACTTATCTTATTTCCATGACCACACCCGGTGGTCCTTCACTCGCTTCGCTCATCACACTTGCGGAAACTACATCTGTGCGCAAAGGATAATCGATTACAAGCAAATTTATAAAAAGTATCATGTCACAATATTTACCGGTTTATAAAAATAAATAAATAAATATACAGCTTGTATAAAAATATCCAAATATTATAGCACGAAAGTAATTATAATTACCTTTCATTAATTAATTGATTTACTAAATCTCCGGACGACTGGATCTTAATTTAGCTGTTACGCAATATATGTGGTTAAAACTTAAAACAATCTCCTACACACTGAACAAGTTACACGGTTTAAAACAATTGCACGCACTGACCTGCTAGTGAGTTGGGGTTGTTGTTGAAAATGTATTTTAATGTTTTGAACAAATGCCCGAGACTGGTGGGTGAACGCTCAGCAGGATAAACTGCAAGAATTCACAGGACCAGCCCGCAAAATAAATATGCATACGTTTTACTTTGTATTATCAGGTTTTAATTAACTCGATTAACACTCGAGTTCAACATGTCAACAACAACTAGTCTGCTGGGCAATTTGTAGTGCTACACCACTGGATGGGGGTAGAGTTCATGGTGTCAGGGGCGTGGATTGTTAAATACAACATATTATTGTATATTCTCTATCTTTTCTTTTATCTATCTCCGGCTTTGGCATCGCGATAAAATAAAGATCAAACTTCTGGTTTACTAACATAAGTTGATGGTGGTTATAATGGAAACAGGGGGTTGTTAATAATCTCGATTAGATACGCCACTGACTGTGTATCTTAAAATATCAGATCAGATCAGAATAAGTGTAATATGTTGTAGATTGATCTCCAAGACAAGAAACAGTATGTTGTTGCAGTATGCGATTGCACTTATTTGGCAAACCATAAAGTGAGTTTTAGATATAAATTGAAGAATAAACACGTTTCGTTTTATGGTTTCTTTAAATTCTTCAATTTGAAACAAAAATAGCAATTTCGGCAAATCGAGTCAAAATTTTGGGGAACCTCTATACTATCAAGCAAACAGACGGTCGTTTTAAGATCCCTCGACAGAGCCAGGATTCTGTTTAAAGGGGCTTTAAACTCAAACAAATATTTATTACCAAATGATCTATAGCACAATACTACACTAAAATGTCAATTTAAAAATTATATCTTGTAACTGTGATTTTAAACCAATTTTCCATTCTTTAATCCACAAATTTGCGAAAATTGGTGTTTTGGGAAATTTCTTAAATCTACTTTGACCTGCTTCTTTTTGGTCCACAAAGATACTAGAGCATAGTGCCAATCTAAAATGTCCATTTTTTACATCGTGTCTTGAAACTGTGTCCAAATATACCCCCAAACACACAAAAATATGCATTCCAAAATCACACCCCATCTTGGTAATCAGCATATTTTAAACCAAACCACTTGCCCAAATTACAAAACAAAATATATATATAGAGAGACTTCACAGAA
>JAMZAV010003334.1:27500-71301 GCA_024449915.1 Sweltsa coloradensis
TAATTATATATAAAAATTAATTTCTTATATATTTTTTTAAAAATTTATAATTAACGCATATTAATTTACAAATGTTTTACTTAAACAAAAAAGCCTTTTAGTATGTATATATGTATGTGTAAATAATTTTTAAAATTGTTGTTTTTTGTATTTTTTTTTTTAAATTTACAGCTCATATTGACTTACAAATGTTTTACTTGAACAAATAATACATCATGTACATGTATACATGTTGTTTTTTCCATCTTATTAAAGAATTTTATTTTTACATGTTTTTTAAAACATATTTCATCGACAACATCGTCTTTTCACACATTAATCGAGTCTAGTACCACGCCAAAAACCCTCCATCGGACAAGAAACACACAATCGCAGACAGTCGTGTAGGAGCGGGGTCCAGGGGCGCAGCCCCGGCCGGGGGTTGGGGGGCGGGGCCCCCCATTACGGTAACCAGTCTTGTGATTAATCATCATCAACACGTTTTCAAGTAAATTGGTAAATATTGAAAAAATTCAATGTTACATTTTGATTTATTTTCATTTTTGTAATTTTCAATAAAAAACACAAAATATTTCGACTTTTTAATTGAATTCGTTAAAATTCAATAAATATTTTACATTTTTCTCTTTCCAATAATTATGGTCACACTTTTTAAAAATTTCAATTTAAATTGTAATCCATCGGTAAACCAAAGCGACCAAGCCAACCCTGCAGGCCCCGCCGCATATCGACGAGTATGAACGAAAACCAACCAGAGATTAATATTTTTAATAGGAAATGTAGCAATCTGTAGTATGGAAGTGCAAACACCCGCGAATCAACGCCAGAATCAACAAGGCCGATTCAGAACAACTCTGAAATTTATTATGTGCTTCGTTGCTAGGACGGCTCCAAAGTCACCGTTTACAAACTCCTAAGACAAGAACTGATGGACTTAAGTCCAAATCAGAAGTTAAAAAACTTCTGACTTTAGCGGGAATCGAACCCTGGACCTTCTGCATTGGAAGCAGATACGCTAACCACAAGACCAACGAGCCAAACAATTGAATAACATCTTAAATGATAACATGAGAAAATGTTAACCTAGTATAAAAGATCTCATATAATAATAATTAAAATCACCAAGAAACATATTAGTTTAAAATATGTTAAATTATATTTTATCTTAATCATTTAGTATTTTTTGGTCTTTTATGGTTATTTCAATGGGAGGACACGATATGTTTGGAAGTAAACGCAATCGCTGACTTGTGTACATACCAAGCTGAGCGCCAGAAGATTCCACAAAGCTGCCATAATTATTGGTGACTGACGATATTCACCTCTGAGGAGCCCGTTACAGTTCTGTGCCAGCTGTTGTGATAATGCTAGCCTGGCCGCACACTCACCGAGCGCATTCACAAAGCTTTGCACGGAAACGAGAAAATACGATTTGATCAAAATGTACGAATGGCCTTGCCCTTGACCTTGGATATTTCTACGTAAAAGTACATCAAAAGATAGATGTTACCATGATGATTATTTCAGTTCTATTGAAATGTCTGTTTTATCAGCGGATCACAATTATTTTTCCACCGGTTTTTGGATTTGTTTGTGAAGCTACCGCCATCGGAGGCAGAGAAACAGGGCAGGCAACAGGTAACCGTTTCCGGGAAATCATTGGCTGCTTGATGTCTCTGAAGGAAACACGTACGAACCAAAATAAACAGAGTTTGTGTAAAAATATAGGTATTTCCTGTTATTTATAATAATAAAATTTTGTGATGAAATAATTGATAAAATCGCATAGGTTAGATACAGAAACAAAATCATACGCGACATTAGGTCACATTTAGAATGTCCAGGATGTAAGGTCAAATCTTCATAACATCAACGATATTTCGTAAACAGTATATTTTATACGCTTTATTACCATGATTATCGGTTATCTGATTTTTATTTTAGTTCATTCATTCAACGAGAAAGGACACACCCGAATGAGGCTATACACTATAGTTAAATATCATTTCACCCCAAAAGAAGATGACAAAGAACTAACCTTCCCCGATATCCACTAACTGGAATTTTGACTGAGTTTTTCCAAGTTCATACTGTTCAAAGTTATATTTTCAAACAAAGTTTGACGCAATACATTTTAACAAATTACATTAACACATTTGTTTTGACCCTTAATTAACCGTGTTTTGTTAATGCTATTATCGAGGATCTCAAGACTTGAATATCGTTCAAATTCAATGTAATTATTTATATATTTTTTATTCTTTTCATTTTCATCATTCATTCCTAGAGGTTATATTTTTAGCCGTCCGCGGTGGATCATACGATTTGGACGCTAATCTGAAGCGTGTGAAGTGGGTTCATATCCGCACAAGACATCGTTTAAAAAATGTCATTAGCCCTCATCTATCAAAACACTCATCGTCTTGAAAGCACTTTTAGAATAATAGAGACGTTTAAACAAAAATAAAATCCAAATGATTTTCTTGGTTTAATAGAAAGTACAAACACAACATTTATTAAAAACCCACTTTGAGAGGGCACCCAGCACTCACCATTTTGAGGAAGCAGGCGGACTAACTTTAACAAAATATGTGAAAAAAATCGACAGACAAATACATTTTCATGATAATATTTTATTGAGATTCAAGTGGAGAAAGAAAATTACATATTATGAAATGTTGACATGATAGAGGAACAAATATTGTAAACAGTTCAATTGCTAGCGATTGGTGACGACGTTATAATTATAATTTATGTTTTCTTTTCAACAAATGCGATTTGTATACTGAGACGCGTGTCTTTGATTTTTGTTTCCGATACGAGATTTGTACTATTACCAAAAATATATTTTATACGTGACATTCAATTGAACAGACAAATAATTATTTGAAATAAATTTCGATAAAAACATTTTTTTTGCTCAAATCAAAAACGATTTTCTCAACAATTGTAACACTTAAATTTTAACGGACAAATAATTTTCTGAAAACGATTTTGATCGCATTTTTGTTAGGTTTGTAATAAATAAATCTGTAATCCAAAAGGATTTCTTCAATAATGTCCCCCATGTCCGTAGACTTGTGGGTGGTGTGCGTGTCCGCTCTTCCTGACGACCGCGTTGAATCCGTTGTGATGATCAGCTGTGTAGTCGACCGTCCTGGTGGTACCATCAGCCTCCAACAGGCTGTAGCTGCCCTTCACTACGTCACCGTCTCTGCTCTCCCACTGGTTCTTGATGTCGTGGGTGTGGGGGTCGTTCACTCCGTAGTCGAACTTGTAGTGGGCGGGCGCCTGAAGGGACATTATCACATTCATGATACATAATGATATATATATATATGAATGATATCATATATAAGACTGAACCCAAGTAGAACTCGGACGCCGTTCCGACGTTGTTCCGCCGGTACCGTTTACGTCGGAACAACGTCGTATTTGAGTCGTGATTCCGCGGCGGATTTACGGAGTTATGACAGGATGAACGGCATCGGAACGCCGGCGGATTACGCGCTCCATACAGGCTCGTATCCGCCGCGAATACGCGTTGGTACGCCGGTGGTAATTAGTGGCGTAATTTACGCCGTATTAGTAGCGTATCCAGGTAAAACACGAACGTCGTTCCAACGTTGTTCCGCCGGTACCACTTAAGTCGTATCTACGTTGGATTTACGTCATGCTCCAACGTCGGATTTGAAGAGTTATTACAGAATAAACCACATCGAAACGCCGCCGGGTACGCGGTGTACCAGCGTTGGTACGACGTTGATAATGATGGCGTATCAACGTCGTATTAGCCGCGTATTACACCTCGCATAAGCAGCGAAAGCGCCGCGTGTACGATACAAACCCACCTCTACTACTCCTCTAATCCGCGTTTCATCCGCCGCGTAAATCAGCGTTGGTACGACGGTGACAAAAAGACAATGGTTCTTATCATTATAATTTGATTTCATCAATTTGATAGTGATGCAGAGTGAACCTGTAAGAATGACATACACCATTAGACAGCCCAGAGGAAGGGTTACATTGCATATTAATTTCGTGTGTCTAAAAACCTGCGACAACCGAGGCTCGAACCTGGATCACCTGGAGAAAGAATTACAAAGCATGTCATTAAACCGTATACACCAAGAGAAGATGTGAGGACAGCGGCGAGTTTCGTCAGCCAAGTTTAGACCGGTGCAAGTGTATTTCTTTTTATCTCGTTAGTGTAAGTGAACATATTTTAACCACGCAGATGTTTTTCATACACTGCTTGATAATTATTTGATTACAAATGGCAAAAAGCGTTTGCAATAGCGCACGAAATTCTAAACCGGAAGCCGGTCTGGGGCCCAACTAGCTGTAAGAAATAATTAAAAAACTCCTTGAAAAAATCTTTCGATTCACTTTTTACATTCAGAATGTGAAATATTGAAGAGTTTATATTTATTATTTATATATTTTATATACAAAGAAGAAGTTGTTTTTCGGAATCCGCCACTCCTATACGTAATAAATAGGCTAACGAAGCCCCATTAACCCAATTATAAAGGATGAACCTTATTGGCGTGGTATTTTTATCAACAATAATAAAATGAATTTTAGCAAATAAGCTAACTGTAGCAAATAACAGTACGCGTATTTCTGTCGACAATCGATAAATGTCACTTTTCTAAGAAGTCAAAACGAATACTCTTTCGAATTGATTTCATTTTTTATATTTTCGTCGTTTAGTACATGCATTTCTTCGAATTATATCAAACAAAAATATTGCGAATGTGCAAACAGTAAAAATCAAAATATAAAATAACAATAGATTTCCCGAGCAATAGACTAACTCAGGTGGGTAACATGTTTCTGTTGAGAAACGTTCGATCAAATGCGGAGGGATGAAGGCCCATGCTAATAAAGTAGCTTTCATAAAAACATTGTTAAAAATCGTTGTCGTTATCGATAAAAAATATAAATAATAATGTTGAGATACTATAAAATGTAAAAAAAAAAAAAACGGCTGGCATTCGATCCAGACACTTCTTGCGTGGTAGTCAAGCGCGTTACCCACTACACCAACAGAGCACTCAACGACGTGGCGGCTTAGAGTGTACTTAAACTGTCAGTCGGATCCACGGTCAGATGCACGTTGACACGTGACAAGTACAAATTCACTCAACGATATTACAGTGGGAATAAATCATTATTCACTGTCAAGCATACTTAATTCCTAATATAAGTAATATAACAAATAATAAGTATAATCATTATTAATATAAGTCCAGACATAATATTAATCAAATTAGTACATAATACCAATTACATTATAATAGCAAACATACCGTATAACTTGTAGCCTATCTTGTATTTTAAAATTAATCCTTAAAACAATTTTAAAGTGGCAGATCTCTCTTATGATTCTTTTACTACCATAATCTTTTAAACAGCTTCGCGAGGTGTAACTACCTTTGTAATACGCGAATGAGAAGTTACATCATTGCTTTGTTAAAGAATTGCTGCTAGTATACCCTTCAACATTTACTATAAACATTACCTATACATAACATTACAAGTCATTCTTAAACAATACTTTTGTTGCAAATTAAATTTTACTAAACAATGCTAAACCTCAAATCCTACATGGTACCTAAGACGTTGTTCTTCTACTCAAATCCTTTTCTAGTCTAGCAGAGGAATCTGGACCAAATCCAGCAAGGTACCGACGGCGTTTTACGACTCAAAGACTACTCAAGTCTAGCAGCGGAATACGGATCAAATACATCGTGGTTCCGACGCCGTCTTACGACTCAAAGCCTATTCAAGTCTAGCAGCGGAATATGGATCAAATACAGCGTGGTTCCGACGTCGTTTTACGACTTAAATCTTTCTCTAGGCTAGCAGCGGAATACGGATCTAAATAAAGCGTGGTTCCGACGCTGTTTTACGACTCAAATCCTTCTCCAGTCTAGCAGCGGAATACGGACCAAATACAGCGTGGTTCCAACGCCGTTCTACGACTCAAAACATTCTCTAGCCTAGCAGTGGAACCCACGTTAAATAGGCCTACAACGTTGGATTGGCGTTGGAAATCGAAGCAAAAATTTCCGCCGTTGCACGTCACAAATACAACGTCGTTCCGACGCAGCTGTTCTACTTGGGAAATGATAGAAGGTTTAGGATGGGATTCTTTAAAAATACGGAGGAGAAACAGGCTAAGCAACCTGTTTCGTGCTATGAAAGGAATACTGGGATGGAACGAGATAAGCAATACAATTAAGAAAGGATTATACAAAGGGGTGAAAGACCATGACCTGAAGTTGAATTGTAAACTAAAAACGAAGGATGTTGGGAAGTGGTCTTTTTTAAATAGAGCAATTGTGGAATGGAATCAATTGCCAGCTGCAGCTGTTGAAGAATCCTCGGTAAAAAGGTTTAGAAGGTGTTTGGAGGATATGGATTTGGATCTGATGTAGTATAAGTGGTATAAGTATAAGTATGGATCTGTTGAGGAATCCTCGGTAAAAAGGTATAGAAGGTGTTTTGGAGATATGGATTTGGATCTGATGTAGATTTGATTTGATTGATGTTTGATGTTGATATGATGATGGTGATTTAGATGTTAAATGAGAAGTTAAGAAAAATGAATGTGATATTAAATCTTGATACTTTTGATACAATTATAAAATGTTAATTTTAGGTACTTGCCACCATGTAACCACATATTTTCAAGGATAATAAAATATAATAATAAACAAATATATATATAACCAGTGATTAATTAGAGCATAATCTTAGTAAGTTATTATCGTTATTTATCAGCTTGGAACTTGAAAGAACAACGATTTTCTTATAAATTTATATTTCCAAGAGGCATAAATAAGCATTGACTAATTTGTTACTCTTTTAGTGTCATAGGCATAATGAATAGGTAAATATGGTATAATATTGTGTTTATTAAAATAAAAAATTAGATAATGATTTTGGTTTGCATGCAGCACAATGGTATGATGGTGATCATAGTGATATTGTGCAATAGTGTAATGTAGTTTTGTAAGTTTAAGAAAAAGTTTCGAAAATGTGTTTCTTTTGTAAATTTGGTATAGTTTAGTTATTATAAATCTTTTTTTTCGAACACAAACAATAAAATAACAATCACAGATAACAATAAAGTTAACTGTTTAACAATACTTTTATTGAAGATAGTCTAGATTACACGTGAACATATCAATATAAATTACCTAATTTATTAAGAAGAAGCTAAGCTTAAGAGAGTATTATAGGACATGCGTTTTTTTAGTCAAATTACTGTTCGCTAGGCTGACTGACACCACAGGTGTTTGAAAATTTTAACAAATGTCACGAAAATGGAAACATAGGGCTCTACAGTAACACATTCCTAAAAAAAAATCAAAATAATTTATCAAAAATTCAATTAGTTTTCAAGAATTTTGATTTTGTAAAACTAAAAAATTGACTATAGAAGTGATATTTTTCTTGCTGATTAAGACAAAATTAGGAAATCCGGGACTGTAGGGCTAACGATGTGTGCTTTATTGAAAACTTTGTAAAGTTTCATGTTCGTCGGATGCTTCTTGGCTGAGCGAATAGCTACTTTGCTAACTGCCGAAAGTGTCCTGTCCCCTCTCAATCGTAAAAATAACAGAATGAAGACAAACCGCTGCGGCCTATAAGGCACAGAGCGCACATACAACTAGCGCCGTGAGTGGTCAAGTCTGGAACAAATTGTGTGAAGATTTGGCAATCACTCGGACCTTTCCCATGTTATTTGTACATTTTTAATTTGCCTTTATTATCGTACTATAGTTGGATATTGAAAATCATGTAAAAACATCAAGATTTCGTTCTGTATTGACGTCTGTACTACCTATTCTAGTAGCCAACACAGGACATTGCTAGGCCACGATTCTAAATCTTGAGCCAGATTTGTTTCGTGCGTTTTAGTTGGTAATAGATCTAGATCGAGGTAATAAGAAATACGGTTATTTTGTTTGTCGAAATTTGTTTAAGTTTGATTGGATGAGCGTAGCGAGCGAAGCGAGCGAAGCGAAGATTCCATTCTACTACACTGGAGAAAAAAATCCGTTTTTTTTTTCTTTTTTTCTTTCTTTTTGTATTTTTGTCTGTTTGTCCACACGATTCCGAGTAAATCGATACTCCGATTGCGATGAAATTTTATGGAGGCCTTTGAAATCTTTGAACTTAGAACTGCCACGTTTTTGAGCGCAATCGGAAAATTATTTTACATGAAAATCGCAATTTTACGATTTTTTTCGATTTTTAAAACATTTCTTCGACTTATAACACCTACATACTTTATCCGATTTTAATGATTTTTGCACAGAACCTTTATTTTATGAATTAAGATATTCTTGGGAAATTTGAGCGCAATTGAAAAACATATTTATCATAAAAATCGAAATTTTACGGGTTTTGTCTTTTTTTAAACAATTCTTTGACTTATAACACCTACATGCTTCATCCGATTGTAATAATAATGTTTTCGCAGAACCTTAATTTTATGAATTAATATATTAGTGTTAAATTAGAGAGCAATAGAGAAATTATTTCTTATACAAATCGCAAATTTACGATTTTTTTTAACAATTACGATTAATTAATATAAATTAAAAAATTAGAGTTAATTTTTAATTTAATTTAATTTAATTTAAAAAAAATTTCAACTAAGTAATGATTTTTCCACAGAACAACAGAAAATTCGCATAACACATGGCAACTCAATGCACCAATTACGCTCATCCAACAACGCGGCGGGACTTAAGCGTTTTCCTAGTTAGAGAAAATGCCATGAGATAGGCCCTACCTTAGACGTAAACACAACCAGATTATTAACTTTAAAAAACTAGTAATAATAGTATGCTGCTACTAGATTAATACATGCCGACGATACAGAACGAATTTTTTGATGTTTATACATGATTTTCAATATCCAATTGTAACTTGTACGATTAATAACGGCAATTTAATAATGTACAAACAACATTGGAAAGGATGTGTGATTACCAAATCTTCACACAATAATGCCAAGAGGGTCCATCCAGAGCTCTTCGTGTATATTTTGAGTGGCGCGCTTACTGGCTAATCTCGGTGCCTATACTTACATGATGTTCGGGTTCATGTGCGTAGCCTCCATGAGCGTATCCTCCATGACCATATCCGTGACCGTGAGACACGGCGCTGTTGTAGCTGGAGGCGCCGTGAGCGTACCCTCCATGACCATAGTTGCCTCCATGTGCGACCACACTCTTGTACCCGGAGTTTCCGTGGCCGTACCCTCCATGCCCTCCATGGGACACCACGTTGCTGTAGCTGGAAGCTCCGTAGCCCGCGTTGACACACGCGGCTATAGCCACTAGGGCGAATGCTACAATCATCTGAAATCGGACATAGAAAACAGCTGTAGAGACAATTAGCACATTGAAGTGAGAATTTATATACTTATGTATATTAATTCGTAATTTCAGGTTGGAAATTCGGAGAATGACCTTGAATTAAAAAAAAATGTACCATTAACCAGGGCCACTTTATACTAATTTTTACTTCAAAGTGGGATTACACTTGATACATTACATGAAATACAAAAAAATCGTCAACCACATGTTGAACTGCCAACAAATATCTTTCTTTAAAAAAAAACCTTAAAAAAAACATAAACACATTTGCTAAAGTTACCCAATACCTCCATAAGAATAGCTAGTACAAATAAGCATTGGGACAATTGGGGTAACTTTGAACTGTCAAAATGAATAATAGAGACATACACAGAACATGTATTTTCTTATTTTTTATGTGTGATCTATGTAATCGAATACAATGAAATCACTCCGAGCTATTTTAAGTAACATAATTTTTAAACATAGAGTTCAGATTCCATTCATCTTTAATCATTGGAGATTCACATGGTAAAAATTATATGCCTTCTTATGATAAAAACACAAAGATTTTTTCAAATCCATAATACATTAGAAATTATTCAAATACAATTCAAATTTAAATACTATACGACCCCACAATAACTCCATAATCCCCATTAAATCATGGTCTAAAATAGCACAGCCATTTGCAACACATAACCTCATAGTCACAATAGATATGTATTATGGACCATATCATAATAATATATTTCTTGTCTAAAGAAATAATCCATTTGGCCTCAACGGAAGTGTAAAATGGATGCATAGGATGGATGCCAACCGCTAAACTCAAAAATATATTTTATTCAGGCTAACTAGTAATGAATTTAGCAATTAACAATAAAATTATTAAGGACACCATGACCTCCCCAAAAATTGTCAAACATGACATTTTTCGAGCTAGGTCCCATCGGCAAAAATCTCCCATTAGAAATAACATGGGGACGATTTTTATGCCCCGTGACCTTGGAGGATTTTGATCCAAAAAATATTGGCCATTATTGACCTTACTCTACAGCATTTTCTGTAAATTCTCTATATTTTGTTTTGTAATTTGGACAAGTAGTTCGGTCAAAATATGCTGATTATACCAAGATAGGGTGTGATTTTGGAATGCATATTTTTGCGTGTTTGGGGGTATATTTGGGCACAGTTTCAAGACACAATGTAAAAAATGGGCATTTTAGATTGGTACTATGCTCTAGTAACTATGTGGACCAAAAAAGAAGAAGGTTAAAGCCGACTTAAAAAATTTCCCAATACACCAATTTTCGCAAATTTCCGGATCAAAATAAAATGAAAAATTCGTGTTAAATCACAGTTATACAAGATATAATTTTTAACCTGTCATTTTAGTGTAGTGTTGTGATATAGATCATGTGGTAAAAAAAAAAATTTGAGTTAATAGCTAGTAGCTGGTAGAGCACATTAGTAGTCAACCATTAAAAAATTGAAGCCCTTAATTTAAACGGACATTAATTGATATTTTAAACTAGTATTCTACAATACAGAAAAATAATGCAGTCGGTATATAGTAGCCCCAGTTGACCGGTACCCGAATATTATGATATTTTCGGGTCGAAACAAACAAACAAACAGATAAATGGTGGAGGTGCCGGTCCAGACTTAATATAGCTCATGTGCTCGAATACAGGGTCACGTAACTACTTGTCCGAAGGTGCAGTCCAGATTTGACACAGCCTATCTAACTTACCTTTGACTTGAATAAGAATTGGAATTCCTTTGCAATTTAAATATTTATAGAATAATAACTATTTATATAAATTTTTGTTAGAAATGCACTTTACATGAATTCTCTAACCCATCGTAATTCATAGGCGAGTGGTGATTTTTTTTTTGGTCACGCTTTGTGGGTTTGATTTGTATTGGCAGTCTCCCGTCTTGTGTCTGTTTATATCATGTTACAGACTTTTGTTTCCCGGCCCCGGTAGCACAGTTCGTGAGGTCTACGAGAGCTGGAGGTTCTCGGTTCGAACCCCAGTCGCGGTTCATTTTTAAAGGGGCTATTACCCCCAAAAAATATTTTGTAGCACATAATATATAGCATAATACTACACTAAAATGCCCGTTTTCAAAGTAATATCTTGTAACTGTGATTTATCACGAATTTTACAATTTTTTAATCTTGAAATTTGTGAATATTGGCGTTTTGGGAAATTAACCTGCTTCTTTTTTGTTCCACATAGATACTATAGCTTAAGAGCATCGTACCAATTTAGAATGGCCCGTTATAACATCTTGTCTTGAAACCTTGCACAAATATACTCTCAAATACGCACAAATATGCAATCCATTCCAAAATCACACCCCTGCTTGGTTGTCAGCATATTTTGTCCGAAGGGACCTTGCTCGAAAAATACAAACTTTGAAAAAAAAATCTGGGTCATGGTGGACCCAATAATTTTTCTGTTAATTTCTAAATTCATTTACTAGTTAGCCTGAATGAAATATTGTTTTTGAGTTTGGCGGGTAAATACCCCTTTAAGGACAATTTTGTTAATAACTATGTAATATATAGTGCCGATAAAGGTGAGCCTACCCGTGGCAATCGAAGCTTTAATAAAAATAATAAAATACATCTACCCTTGAGAAACATTCCGAAAGTCCAAGGATTCGTAGAGGATTCGTGTTAAGAAAACCTATCCGGAAAATAGTTGTCGTCATAACTGCCGGAGGCGGAGGGAACCCCCCGAAACAGTGTGGCGCGTTACGCGTGACGTCAGAGAAGCCCCCCCTGTCGGACACTTCGTTACTTCATATGAGCGAAATATTAATTTACTTATAGTGTTGGCACGCGAGAGTATAAGGTACTTGTTATTGTCTGATGAGATTGTACTTTCAATTTCTTACTTTAATCAAATACCTTAAATAGCGTTTTTCTATAACAGTTCAGCAAAGCAACGTTACAAGATTTATTAAAACTAGGTCGAAATGAATATTCAATTCTCTTACGCAGCATGAAATGTTAATGATCTCAAACAGCCAAGGTAAAGTTATATAGCCTAGTGTTTCTAAATGAAATCACTCTAGCATGAACGATTAAAGTAATTTGAAATTCGAATACATTTATAATTTTGTTTAAATACAAAATAATTTAATGTTACTTCGTAATTGGGCTGTATATAACTTAATAATATGTTAGTAATAAATAAATTATATTGTTTATATTATCGTAATGCAATTTAAACTCATTATTAATTATAACAAACTTAAAAAAGTGTGATTGTGAAAGGTTTTCTTACTTGATGATTGAAAATAATGTTTTTGTTGTTTCACATAGGTACCGCTGAAAGAGAATGCTCACTCAACAAAAGAGTATTAATTATTCTAAATAGTCGCATTAAAATACCTGTTTGAACACTATTTGCATAAAAACACACCAGGGCTGCTATTATTAGCCCAGCTGTTTGTATGTTTTGGTGGTTGGTAACCCGGTTAACTCAATATCTTATTTTTTAATTGACTTATATAAGAATCTACATTGATCAGAAAAGTATTTGTTAAAACTCCAGTGTTGGTGACAAAACTTGTACTATCATTTTTGTTCGTCCCTCATGCCAATACGCGCCATAAAAAACTATAGTTCAAAATTAAAATTATTAGAGCTTAAAAATTCGCAAACAATATTTACAACTTGAAAGAGAATCTTCATTTCCAAAGATTGCACCTGCAACTGATTTTATTATGTTTATTGCCCTTTGTTGACATTTGAATAGGATGTACAATCAATTTACTAAAAAACCAAAACATTTGCTATACAAAATATCTATTCTTTTGTAGTGTTTTGTTTTTTTGTTTTTTTATATTGTATGAGCAATTCTGTATTCAAGAACGAACAAGTAATACATAAATAATGCTATATAATGGTGGTGTTAATATTACCTTCGACTGCATGTTTAGACTTGTAGTGACTGTTGTTCACCAAGCTCACTGAAGAACTGATACTTTTCACTGAGAAAATCGCCTTTATATACTTAAACTAAAGTATTTCGGAATTTCCTTTTGCTTCTTGTTACACTTACAGTTTAAACAGCATTATGGTGATGTTATCTGTCCATTTCATAATGCTCACTCAACTGTGTGGAATATAATGTTCAAGTTTAAACATGTAACACCAGTGAATCTTTTTAACGGAATGGTATAGAAAGTTGTAAAGTTGCATTAAATGTTTCATAACGCATGTTCTCGCTTGGATAGAAAAATTACCATTATAATTAGTTTGTGAGCAAACATTCTGTATGTGACACAAAATATATATGAAAATTCCCTTCAGTTTTGCGATAAGATAGATATTGATTACTACATATTTAACAATACTGAATTACACTGAATTAATGTGATTAATAATTGTCAGATATTACTAGGACATCGACCATCCCTCTTTCCTGACTATTGTATCAACCTAAAGAAAAGTCAATTGTGTAGATAAAGTATTGTTACATGATTGTATGATAATTATTGCCAATAACTAGGGCTATGGTGTTTAAGATGTTTGTAAGGGACACTCAGGTTGTCAAATGGAACCTACATTAATCATAATAATAATAATTAAAAATAAAAATAAATTAATTGGAATGTTACCACTACATACGCATACAAAACTGGTAAAATGAACAACTAAGTCTCACTCATTTAAAAGCATCAAGATCTTAAATGAAGGGCCAATCTGATGTACTACCATTCTAAATTAATGTTGAGCATTTGCAATTATTGTAATCATTTATAATAACAATTCAGAATAGGATGTGTTTAAATAAATCCCTGCCTTGAACAACCCGAAATTTGGGTTGGATTGGAATGGAATTCAGTTTTGATCAATTAGACTAATTAGAGCACAGATAAACGTAAAACCGAAGCAACATGAGTTGTATAGTGATTGCGTGAAGTGACGCAATTTTAACTGTTTTTTTTTCTCTCTGGTTGACTGAAGAATGGAATATTAGGAAGTACACTTTTACTATTCATTAAGGTGACTTCTCGTTAAACAACAATATTAAGGAAATTATAATTTTTAGCATTAATATGCATTTCTTAAGAAGTCTAATAATTATACCAACATTCTAATTGACGGTGGGCGATTACTTAAGGAACACTTCCAATGCGTGAAACATTTTACCAAATAATTGCGTTACTCTTAAAATATCCGTTAATATAATATAAGCGAGCTTTCATCATAACTATAACTATCAGAACAATAATAGATGGAAGAAAAATTCTTTTCATATTATTGCACAATTATTGCTCCACACTGTAAGTCACTTACAATGTATGTAATTTTGAATTTGCGTATTTCTTTATTATTTTAGTATTTAAAAAAATAATGTTTGTTTATTGTGGAAACGTATCGGCTAAGCTCGCTAATGGCATCGCACATCTGTAAAATACACACTAGGAAAACGCTTAAGTCCCGCCGCGTTGTTGGATGAGCGTAATTGGTGCATTGAGCTGCCAATTGTGTTACGCGGATTTGCTGTTGTTCTGTGAAAAAATCATTACTTAGCCGAAGATTTTTTTATAATTAAATTTAATTAAATAAAAAATAAACTTAATTTTTTTTAATTAATCATAATTTTAAAAAAAGAAAAAAATCGTAAAATTGCAATTTTCATAAGATTTTTTTTTTTTTTTACACTACACTACTAGTAGTAGTATGATTTATTTATTTAGCTTTCGCTAGTTCGTTACATGTTACAATCATAACATACAATATAAAATTACAAATACAAATAATATAACATAATATACAATTATGCGCTTCACATAAGTAGAAAACAGAGTCTATACATAATACAAAATTAAACTATTCCAACAATTTCAGTCACATTCCTTCATATGGAAATTCAGATTTTAAAAAATTAATACATTCAGTTTTATATAATATATTGAATCTACTTTCTTTGATACCGTTTGGTAGACTATTATATAATTTGATTCCATTAATAAAAATTGATTTTTGGTTAACAGTCATATTTTGTATGTTTAAATGAAATTGATTGGCCTGCCTAGTTTGATGATCATGAACTTCATTATTTTTGTTAATGAACTCATCAAAGTTGTCATTGAATTTTCCATCCACAACATTGCGGATAAAAATTAGTACCTTCAGGCCCAATCTTTGCTCAACCGTCATCCATTCAAGAACATCCAACATATCTCTAACATGTGTTCTTTTGTTAACCCTCAATATAATTCTCATTCCTTTATTTTCCAATATTTGTAACTTTCTTATGTTATCAGTACCAGATTTCCAGAGTAAAGAAGTGCAGTATTCAAAATGAGGTCTGATTATTGTTTTCTGTTCTAAATACAATCGCAAAAATTATTGAAATAATAATAAAAAATAGGTTAACAGATTTCCTAGAAAAAACACATTTCTTCCATGAAGGTCAATATGGCTTTAGATCCTCCTCAAACACAACATCAACCGCTGCTGATGCCGTATCTTACATACAAAATGAACTGGACAATAAAAAATTCACCGCAGCTATGCTGCTGGATCTCACCAAGGCCTTCGACACGGTAGACAGGGGTATTCTGTTTAAAAAGTTAGAACATATTGGGATAAGAGGACTTGCCCTACAGTGGATAAAAAGCTATTTCTGTAACAGGAAACAACTGGTCCAAGTAAATGGGAAAAGGTCAAGGAGTAGCTTAGAAATAATTGATAAAGGTGTACCACAAGGCTCAGTACTAGGGCCTCTTATGTTCCTTATCTACATCAACGACATTGGATTTACTAGGACGGTAGGTAAAATTATACTTTATGCAGACGATACAATACTACTGTACTCGGGTGTTGATCTTGATCAAATACACAATGACATGCAAAGTGATATGTTTAAAAATAGCAGAGTTTCTTAGACTCAACAAAACTCACACTTAACACCAAGAAAAGTAACTATATTATAATGTGTCCACCAACAAAAGATAGTACCCATAATAGGAAGATCATCCTGGATAACAATGAAATAAAACAGGTAGATGCTGCAAAATATCTTGGCCTATTCCTGGATAGCAATTTAAATTGGAAAACCCATTGCAAGTATGTCAAAAAGAAAATAGCACCTCTAGCCAGAGTCCTATGGAAGATTCCACATCTTCTACCCATCTACACACTTAGAACTATTTACTTCTCCTATATACACGCCCACCTCACATATTTAAATGTAATATGGGGAACGTGTGCTAGGTACCTAATCAACGAGATACAAATTATTCAAAATAGGGCGATAAAAAATTTATATAATTCCAATACAAATATCACACAAAAGATTTATACAAAAACTATAACATTATGCCAATACAATCAATTAATAACTATGAAATGCTTCTTTTAATAAAACAATACTCCATGAATAAATTGTATTCACAATATGATCTAACACAAATACTTCATCAGCATAACACACGAGGAAAACACAACTTGTATATAAAAAGTGTTCACACTGAATTTGGGAAAAGATGCATTCACTTCAAAGGGTATCAACTGTTCAACTCACTTCCAATAGATATAAGAAACGCAGCCAGAATAACACAATATAAACGGAAAATTAAGGAATGGGTTTTGAATATATACATGAACGAATAGTAGAACAATATAGAACAACAGCAACAATAGAATAGAATAACTTCATATAATTCCTCTGGTTTTTCCTACGAGTAGATAAAATATGTAGTTCTTAGTATAGTATTAGTATAGTATAGTATAGTATAGTATAGTATAGTATAGTATAGTATAGTATAGTATAGTATAGTATAGTATAGAGTAGTATAGTATTCATTCATATAAGGTATTTAATAGTTTTTCTTATTTTACTTCTTCATGTCATACACAAACTTATGACTACAGTATCCATCTTATTATAACAACCACACTGTACCAAACCAATACCAATCACCAAACCGTCACACTTCCTGCCACAACCAAACCTCTTGTTACGTAAAGGTTCCTTGCCTGCGAGTGCATCTTGCACTCACTAGGAACCAAGCTACTGTATATTATATAAAATGCACTGTACCTATTTGACAATAAAAACTTTCATTCATTCATTCATTCATTATATCATCAATCTTGACCATTGACTTAAGTGTTTGCTAATTCTGTACATATAACAAATTTTCTTGCTAATCTTTTTTGATATATATTGAACATAATCATGAAAATTTAAAAGTTGGTCTATAATAACCACCAAATACTTTACATTACTTTGAAAATCTAGTTCAGACCCTTCCAGTACAAAATAAAATTTAAATTTAAAATAATTATCGATTGCGCTTAAATTTAACAGGAATATATTAATTATGAAATTAAGGTTCTGTGAAAAAATTATTACAATAGGATAAAGCATGTAGGTGTTATAAGTCAAAGAATTGTTTTAAAAAAGAAAAAAACCGTAAAATTTCGATTTTCATGAGAAATAATTTTTCGATTACGCTCAAATTTCACACGAATACCTTAATTCATAAAATTAAGCTTCTGTGAAAAATCATTACAATCGAATAAAGCATGTAGGTGTTATAAGTCGAAGAAATTTTTTAAAATTCGAAAAAAATCGTAAAATTGCGTTTTTTATGAGAAAAAATTTCCCGATTGCACTCAAAAACGTGGCAGTTCTAAGTTCAGAGATTTCGAAGGCCTCCATAAAATTTCATCGCAATCGGAGTATCGGTTTAGCCGAAATCGTGTTAACAGACACACAAAAATACAAAAAAAAAGAAAAAAAAAAAAAAAAGAATAAAAAACATTCCGGATTTTTTTCTCCAGTGTAGTGAAATGGAATCTTCGCTTCGCTCGCTACGCTCATCCAATTAGAAAATTAAGTTTCGATAAGATTATGCCAAATATATTTATACATACTGTTACGTATGGTAGTTAGTCTACCTTGTAACATAATAAAATATAAAAACACTTCTTTTATATTTAATTACTGATCATTTTAATAAGATGAAAACAACACTTCATACAATACAATCAGCTCACTTCATCTCACAACAATATAAGACAAAAAGCAGTCACCAAGACTGCCTCTTAGAACACTCCAATCACTGCACACTCAGTACACAACACATACCATAATAATATAGGCCCTAGCAATTCATTTAATTTCAAACAGACACAACAAAATTGAACATCTCAATATTGATTTCCCAAGACTGTTGAGCATAACTGGAAGTTGATGTTTATAATAATGTACTCAATGGTTAGCAGGTCAATGGTTAGCATGTCCAGTGAACAACTTCACACGGAGAAAATAATTCATTGTATTATATATATTTATATTTATTGATCACTAACAACAGGTATTAACCCACAAGTGTTAGATAACTAAAACTATACAATTAAGAATACAATTCAAAACAATACAAATACGATAAACAAAACATTAATAAATACATAAAAAAGTACTATAAAATTTAAATTTTACAACAATATACAACGAGAAAAACTTGAATAACAAAACTATAAATATATAAAACGTCTGAAAGCCCAAGATGAATGAAGAAAAAAAGTAAGGTTATAAAATACAAAACTGGTGAAAAGGTGATATGGTGACAAGACTAATAATAATAATTATTATAATTATTATTATTATTATTATTGATTCATAGCAGTTGTCGTAAAGCCCAGAACCCGGCTGGGGTTCGAACCCAGAAC
The DNA here is from genome assembly GCA_024449915.1 of Sweltsa coloradensis. Taxonomy (NCBI): domain Eukaryota; kingdom Metazoa; phylum Arthropoda; class Insecta; order Plecoptera; family Chloroperlidae; genus Sweltsa; species Sweltsa coloradensis. The sequence goes on from JAMZAV010003334.1 coordinate 46,602, forward strand.
CTCCGGCTTAATGTGCCATAGCTCTACCAATTGAGCCACCGGGACAACAGAACACACCTTTACTAAACTGCTAGTTGTTGTGACTGTTGACTTCCATTACATAAATCCAACAGAAGACTGCAATGTAGCTGTCAAATCTGAAAGATCACATGGATAAATCCAATCACATCACATCTCCCATGAGTTGGGTAGTATGAATATAAGGTTTTTAAGCATAAGCCCGCTTTAAGGACATAGTTATTGATTCATAGCAATTGTGGTACAAGTTTGCCCCTTACGACAACACTGCTATGAATCAACAACTATGTCCTTAAAGGGGTATTTAACCGCTAAACTCAAAAAATATATTTCATTTAGGCTAACTAGTTATGAATTTAGCAATCAACAGAAAAATTATTGGGGCCACCATGACCTCCCAAAAAATTGTCAAACATGACATTTTTGATAAAAAAAAAATTCCATTATTGACGTAGTCGACAGCCTTTTCTGTAAATTCTCTATATTTTGTTTTGTAATTTGGGCAAGTAGTTCGGTCAAAATATGCTGATTACCAAGTTGGGGTGTGATTTTGGAATGCATATTTTTGCGTGTTTGAGGGTATATTTGGGCACAGTTTCAAGACACGATGTTATAAAGGGGCATTTTAGATTGGTACTATGCTCTAGTATCTATGTGGACCAAAAAAGAAGCAGGTTAAAGCCGATTTAGGAAATTTTCCAAAACACCAATTTTCGCCAATTTCTGGATCAAAAAAATTAAAAAATTCGTGATTAATCACAGTTACAAGATATAATTTTTTAAACGGTAGTATTGTGCTATAGATCACGTGGTAAAAAATTATTTTTGGGGTTTTAAGCCCCTTTAAAGAGGGCTTATGCTTAAAAACTTTTTATTAATAATAATAATAATAATAATAATAATAATAATAATAATAATAATAATAATAATAATAATAATAATAATAATAATAATAATAATAATAAAAATAATAATAATAATAATAATAATATGCTGACCAATTTATAAATAAAAGACCACTGACAAAAACACTAGACGAAAACCGCGGAATGTGAATCCTGGACTATTCGAAATGGAACCATATCTTGTAGTGTATCTTGTGTAGTGCATCATGTCTACTACGGTATATGGCACCCACCCGACTACCGAGCTATGCACAAACAATTATGTATGCATATTTATGGGTTTATGATGGATGTGGTGTATTTCACGCGCCTTGCCACATTTAAATATAATTTCTTAACCATTGAAATCACGCTACATGAAGCATGAAGAGACCTGGTATAGTTACATTAGATGATAATAGCACTCAAAGGTGTGTTCTCATTTTAATTAATGGGGTTATAAAATAACTAGTAATTACTAAACTATGGTTATGTTTGCATACAGTATCTTGTTACATAATGCGAGTCTGTTGTTTGACTGTGTTATTGACTGGTTACGTCTTGTTAAACTGTTTGATCGGGGGTCATCAGTTCAGTATCAACGTTATAACATACTCGCGAGCGAACAGGTCAAACCATGAGATGGTTGCGGACTGGACTTGATGAAAACAATAATTATCAAATTGCTTTCCTATTATTATAAGTTATAAATCAATTATTGATTGTTTCTTTCCTTTTTCTTTTAGGATCGGCGTACCCTGGCCTATATTCTACCCCCAACCCTGAAAAAAATCGTTGAAAGAAAAGAAATTACTGTTTGTCGCGAAATGCAGTTTATACATAGAAACCAATTGTGTACTACTATCCAATTCAGCTAATGCATTTATTTTCAAATTACTTTAATTCTAAATCTATTTATTTCTTCTCAGTAAATATCCAAAACAGACAGCCCCTGGTATTTTGCAACAGGTGCCTCACTAAAGGCGACATAATTTGTTCGCTCACGGGATGCACGATCGTCTGAATCAAATTAGGTTGCCGGTTCAATGCTCGTCACTGCAAAATTGCCCTGAGGGGTTCTTAGCTAAGTCAAATTAACGTATGCCGTGATTAATTCCAATACAATAACAAAAGTGTATCTCAACATATTCTCACACCATGTGACCATATCAATAAGAGTAACCAATCAATGGCTCCGACAATATTGGCTCGAGCGCTAGAAGCGCGACTCTTATACGGGAGGTCCCGAGTTCAAATCCCGCCGAGACCGACTATCCTGAAATACGTTTTTTCTCAGTCGTTAATGCGAATACTATTGTCCTAACTTCATTCTAGAATCATGATGGTTTGTGCCACAGCCTTGATATCACCAGCCAGATAAAATATCTCAAAGTCGGTGGTTAAATTATTTGATTGTTGATCAATATTTACTAGGCCTATTGCCACATTGTGTCACTGTCAATGTTTGTTATTTGTAGTTATTAAATAATACCTAGAGTGATCTACAAGAAACATGAAATGCAGTCAATCAAAGGTAACATGCGGAATGTAATGCAAATCGTAGTTATTTATTCTAACAAAAACTAGGAATTCTAAATACGCGTACGCTTCAGTAGGCCACGTCCCGTATACATAACCTATTTTCAAACGCCTGCGCGGGGTAGAATTGGCCCAGAACATGGCTCTGCTCTTCTCAAACATCAGCCAGTAAGTAGGGGAGTATTTACACCCGTGGTAGCACTAGACTTTCCTCCCGACGTCTCATAGGCTATAGAGTGGCGCATCCGCGCATTATGAACAAACGGTTGTAAGACCTGCAGTCATCCAAATAAAAGAAAGAAAAAAAACCACCCAGTGCAACATAACCACCACCCTCCGTCAGGAAAGGAAGGTGTAGGTAACCCAACCAATATAATATTAGCTGGAGTATGATGCTTCACCATACGTTGTCCTGCGAGCTACTGCGAGATGTAACATGAACAGCATTGACACAATAACAATAATGTCAAATCGAATTTCTTGAATTTAATTAGATTATGTAAAGTCTTTCCTGCCCTTGCATGCACGTGGTTGAATCTGTCCAGCACCAGTCTGTCCTACCCACGTATAAGCTGGAGTGGGGCATAATGACCTAACGGTTGGCGCGTCCTCAAACTAAACAACTTAAAACTGAGAATTGGCTACATTGTTTAAACTATAACATTTTCCAAGTCACACGTATCATGCTGCAAATTACACCTTGGCACGCTACCTCGTTTATAGTAACGACATATCAATAGGCATTTTCATGCTTAAAAAATTATCAATGCAAAAGTATGTTATGTCAATGTAGCACTGGGATCAAATCAACAATGTGTGACCCGACAAGATGTATTTATTCAATAATGGAGTGGAGACATTTAAACACATTTCCGTATTTCCATGGTAACATGCTAGCCATTGCAGAACAGAGAATATAGCTGGGGTGAGGGTAACATCATTCATTTTTATTTCTTATTTTACACTTAGTGTTTGTGCAGTTAGGCCGCGTTCCCACAAATTGGTTTAGTTATAAGGGGATAGGAAATACGTGTTAAATTGTTTACGTTTTTGTCCTAAGAAATTGTTATAACAAAACCATAATTCTTATGACGGACCAATCAGACGTTTTGTTATTATACGACGACCAATGAAAATGAGAAAATTCATTATGACAGGCCACTGAACATTACTAACCAATCAGGATATGGGAAAATCTGTTACCATAACAATAAATAAAAATTTCTTAAGACAAAACCAAAGTTATGGGAACGCGGGCCTTAAGCTTCATCAGAAATACTTCAAAGATGAACAAGACCCATATTTATTATTTTTTTATTTATTTAAACGTCTATCCTATTCAGTTATAAAACTGATTTACAAAGGAGGAAAAACAACATGTTTGATATGATACATGTGGTTAACTCAAAAGCATCCCTATTTGACAGATGATTATCCTTAAATGTAAAACTCAAAATTTTGTATAACATAAAAATACATTGAAACTCTAGTATATTTACTAAAAAGCTTCGCAAACGCTTTTTCAGGCGCGTTGTTGGATGAGCGTATGTTTTTAAACGAAAAAAAGTGTAAAATTGCGATTTTTATGAGAAATTATTTTCGATTGCGCCAAATTTTACACAAAATATAAAAATTTCATAAAATTGAGGTTCTGTGAAATTTTCATTACAATCGGATATAGCATGTAGGTATTTTTCGTTAAAGAATGTTTTAAAAATAAAAAATAAAACGTAAAATTGCGATTTTCATAAGTAATACTTTTTCGATTACGCTCAAATTTCACACGAATATATTAATTAGAAAAATTTAAAGTTTTGTGAAAAAATCATCTATCAGAAAAGCATGTAGGTGTTATAAGTCGAAGAAATTTTTAAAAATCGAAAACAATCGTAAAATTTGCGATTTTAACGAGAAATAATTTTTCAATTGCGCTCAAAAACGTGGCAGTTCTAAGTTCAGAGATTTCAAAGGCCACAAAAAAAGTTCATCGCAATTGGAGTATTGGTTACCCGGGAAAATCGTGTTGGAAAAAACACAAAAAAATAAAAAAAAAAGAAAAAAAACCATTCCGGATTTTTTCTCCAGTGTAGTGAAATGGAATCTTTGCTTCGCTCGCAAAGCTCATTCAATTATTGTATAAGCTTCAACACATTCTTTTTACTAGAAAAACGCTTAAGTCCCGCCGCGTTGTTGGATGAGCGTAATTGGTGCATTGAGCTGCCATGTGTTATGCAGATTTTCTGTTGTTCTGTGGAAAAAACCATACTCACTTAAATTTTTTTTAAATCAATAAAATAAAATAAAAAATTAACTTTAATTTTTTAATTTTTTTTAAATTAATTGTAATTGTTAAAAAAAGAAAAAAATCGTAAAATTGCGATTTTTATAAGAAATAATTTCTCGATTGCGTAGCGTAGCGTAGCGTAGCGTAGCGCTACGAGCGAAGCGAAGATTCCATTTCTACTACACTGGAGAAAAAATCCGGAATGAATTTTTTTCTGCATTTTGTGTGTCTGTTAACACGATCCGGCTAACCGGATACTCCAATTGCGATGAAATTTTATGGAGGCCTTCGAAAAACTCTGAACGGGAAAAACTGCCACGTTTTTGAGCGCAATCAAAAAATTATTTCTCATGAAAATCGCAATTTTACGATTTTTTTTCGATTTTTAAAAAATTCTTCAGCTTACAACACCTACATGCTTTGTCCGATTTAATGATTTTTTCGCAGAACCTTAATTTTATGAATTTAGCTATTCGTGTGAAATTTGGGGCGCAATCAAAAAAAAAAAATTTCTCATAAAAATCGAAATTTTACGATTTTTTTTTTAAAAAAAATTTTTGATTAAAAACACCTATATGCTTTATTCTATTGTAAACAATTTTTTCACAGAACCTCAATTTTATAAATTCACATATTTGCGTAAAATTTGAGCGCAATCGAATAATTTTATTTTCTTATGGGAAAATTTCAATATTACGATTTTTTCTTTTTTAAATTACATTTAATTAAAAAAATTTAAAATTAAAGTTAATTTTTCATTTAATTTAATTTAATATAACCTCCTCAGACCCACCGTCATATAACTATAATGCACCGCGTGTGTCTCTCATAGGAGACGGTGGGTCTGAGGACAAGAACCTCCTCAGACCCAGGGTTTAATATTAACTATACTGCACCGCGTGTGTCTCTCATAGGAGACGGTGGGTCTGAGGACATTAAAAAAAATCTTCAACTTCGTAATGATTTTTTCACAGAACAACAGAAAATCCGCATAACACATGGCAGCTCAATGCACCAATTACGCTCATCCAACAACGCGGCGGGACTTAAGCGTTTTCCTAGTAATTCATACACAAATATCTTAATTCATAAAATTAAGGTTCTGAGCCAAAATCATAACAATCGGATAAAGCATGTAGGTGTTATAAGTAGAAGAAGTTTTTCAAAAATCAAAAAAAATCGTAAAATTGCGATTTTAATGAGAAATAATTTTTCGATTGCGCTCAAAAACGTGGCTGTTCTAAGTTCAGAGATTTCGAAGGCCTCCATAAAATGTCATCGCAATTGGAGTATCGGTTTAGCCGGAATCGTGCGGACAACAGACAAAAACACACAAAAAAAGAAAACAAAAAAAAACATTCCGGATTTTTTTCTCCATTGTAGTGAAATGGAATCTTCGCTAAGCTCGCTACGCTCATCCAATTAAATGTGTCAAGTCGTCGTCAGGGATGTCTCTCCCTTCCCTTGACGACTTCCCATTCACCAGATGGATTTTATAATTTTGGTTTTGTTTGATAAATATGATTTTTTTCCTTTGCATTGTTGGAAAATGTATGTTTTTTGTAACAAATCTATATTTCGAACAAGAAACGCTTAGAATGGCGATTTCTACACAGGAGAGTAAAAGTCCGATGGCCGCAACCGCCCCGGTTGTGGCGCACTTTCGGCGTCCACCTCTCGGAAACGACTAAGTAAAACTTGATACTTTTTGGTTAGAGAGTGTTCTAGGAAAAAAACATGTCTGAAAAGTTGCTAAATGAAAGAAGGCCTTTGAAATAACAGGAAAAAAAATTGTGAATTTTTTTGGGCGGGACATAACCTGACTTTTGGAAATTAGATTTAGATTTTTGGACAAAAGTGTAATATACAAGAATAGTTCAAATTGAATTTTGAGAATCTTTTTTTCTGGATAAAGTTTCTATACACCCCTAGCTATAACTTGACTATAGCTAAAATAGTTTTCGGGAAAATAATAGTTGGTGTACGAATTTTTTTGTCAAACGGTACAAAACTCGTATTTGTGCTCTTTTCATAAAAATGATTAGTAGAGCTAAGACTATGTCGCAAATCCCGTGTGTGGAGTGAGGAAGTGGAACCAGGTACCACCTGCCATTAGGGGATGACCCTCAACATAGGCTTCGCCAACTGTAGAGGTTTCTCTCGCAAGGAACCTCTAATTGAGAACCTGTGCACATCAGAGCGCCTTCACATTCTCGGTGTTGCAGAAACTTGGGCCTCCTCTCGCCATACTCTCCGTCTTCCAGGATTCGCGTCTTTCCATAGGGATCGGGTCTGCCCTCCTGGTCAACGCCTCGGGGCGGAGTGGCCTTATTCCTGCATCCAGAACTTCCGGCTACTCAAATTACTCCTCCACTGCAATTCCGTCAACTCGAAGTCATTCTCTGCTCCGTTCGGAGCCCACTCGGTCCGATTTTGATCGTCCTTGCATATTTCCCGCCTACCATTTCTATCGCCGCACACATAGACTTCTTTGAATACGTGGCGTCATTTCCAAACTTCGTGTTCATGGGAGACTTTAATGCTCGTAAATGTGACGTTTGGAGATACTTCCTCCAACACTAATGGCTCCACTCTGGCTGATCTACTTGTTGACCTTCCAATGTATCGTTGTTACAATACGTGTCCGACGTACATTGGCCCCATGGATCCTCAATACCAGACCACATTCTTGTAAGTGACCGTCTATCTGGTCGGCTTGGCGACGTCGTCATCGGCCATCAATAGGCAGCGACCACCTCCCAACTTGTAGTTTCCTCGAATGTACTTCCTCCTCCACCTATCCGCGAAGGGTTTTAAAAAATAGTCAAGGATTTCCATAACGCTGACTGGCGTCGGTTACAGGGCTGAGATCGAACGGCCTTCTCCCAGAGGAGGTTGATGCTACGTCGTGTCCAGCACTTAGGACCACAACGGAACATTTGGTGGCATTTACTGAAGAGGGCTGCGGCTGTTGCGGTCCCGGTTCGTGCGATCGACACTTACCGCCCTGCTCTACCTGGTCATATTGTTGATCTCATTCGTCAGAAAAGGAGAATTTATAATGCCTTTAAGGTTGCTCGTGATCCTGACCTCAAAACAGAGTGGAACCGATTGAATGCTCTTGTTTGCCGCAGCATTGTTCAGTTCCGCGAGCTTCAGTGGACGGTCGTTTGCGAGTCGCTGGACTACAAGGACGGTTCCTCATTTTGGCGCACCTTCAAGCGTATCACGGGCCAGTCCACTCGCGCCAACGGACCCTCATTGCCAATGACCGAGTGTGTGCGTCGGCTTCCCACAAAGCGCAGGAGTTTGCGTCTTCTCCTGAGGGAGTTTATCAGTTTCCCGAGGACGCACTCTTGATGACGTCTTCAGAGAGAGGGTCGAACTGTCTCTACCCACACCACGAACCGTCCTTCGCTTCTCATGACATCATCCCAGATGAAGAAGTTCTCCCCCCCGACCTCGCCCGGGGATATCAGCGCGGAGGAAGTTCTGTCTGCTATACAACACGGACGGAGCTCATCGCCAGGTGCTGATGGTATCACCGACTGATGCTTCGCCAGGTCCCTGCCAAGTTCGTCTCTCACCTCGCTACTCTCTTCTCTGGGTGCCTCCGTTTGGGCTACTTCCCTCCCAGTTTAAAATCTGCTGTCATCGTCATGATTCCAAAGAAAGGACAGCCACCAACGAATCTCGCTAGTCACCGGCCTATTAGTCTCTTGAACGTTGTGGCAAAGGTTCGTTAGAAAGTGATTCACTCCAGGCTGGTTGCTTTCGCTGACCGCCTCCACATCATCCCCGAGTCACAGTCCGGCTTCCGAACAGGTCGCTGCACGACAGACCCCCTCATCAAGCTGGTGACGGAGGTTTCAGGGGCGCTAAACGATGGCCAGTGTGTGCTAGCTATTTTTCTGGACATATCACGCGCCTTTGACAAGGTTTGGCATGACGGGCTCTGTTACAAGCTGCTGCAACTAAGAGTCCCTTTTGTTTAAAGGTGCGCTTCATCCGAGCTTTTCTCACGGGACGTCTCGCTTGTGTGCGTGTTAACGATCAAGTATCCCACTCGTTTACCCCTCTTTTTGGCGTGCCTCAAGGTTCCTGCCTCTTCCTTTTCTCTACCTGATCTACTGCCACGATATTCCTCCTCCCTTGTCCCGTTACCTTGCCTTAGCCCTCTATGCAGACGACACGGCCTACTGGTGCAAAGGGCGCACAGCGAGAGAAGTCTTCCGACGTCTACAGCGCCAAATTAAAGCTCTGGAAGCTTGGATGCGCGTTGGCGTGTATTGCCGAACGCCTTAAAGACACAGCTTATCCTTTTTCACCACCGGCACAAAACGCAGAAAATGTCTCAACGACCACTCCGTCAGTCCATCTCACTTTGGGCGCTACGGTGTACCCTAGTCGGTCTGCCAAGTACCTTGGAGTAACCTTTACAGACATTCTGAACTGGGTGCTCATTGCCGTGACGTCATCAACCGTGCGCGGTCGAGACTAAATTTACTCGTGATGCTTCGGGGCGACTTTCTGGATGCAGTTTCCGCACTCTACGGCACACTTATAAAACTTTCATCCGTCCCCTCTTTGAATACGCGGCCCCGGCGCTGACACCCGTCTTTGGAGGATGTCTCCAGCAATACTTCTCGCTGGAGCGAAGAATCCTTTGGCCGCATCGCGCGGCTTCCTCCGATGACGCGGAATGAAGACGTGTATGCCCAAACCGGCGTCGGTGGTATCAGCGCTCGACTCGACACCCTCGCAGGGGCTTACGTACAACGTCTTCAAGCAGGCGGCAGGAATGAGCTTCACGACCTCGTTTCGCGTCCTCGAGTCTTCAGACCTCTACCGCGATTCAAGTACCCCTATCCGCCTTTTGCCATTCAATTTGTCTAACTTTATAAATGTCATGTTCTCTTGTTGTTTTCATGTAATGTTTAATTTGTAACTCTGTTATCACTGTGTTAGGCTACAGAGGGCACACTTGCCCTGCATTAGCCTTCCTGCCCTCCGGGCAGGTAAAATACAATAAATTATTTTTTTTTAGCTTAAGTTGCTTATTGTCATAATTAGCTAGGGATAGATCGTTTTTTAATGTTTTTCTTTTCACCTTGTGTAATTACTTTAAAAAAACAACTTCTTTGCAATTATTGTTTCATCCACAAAACTGTGGTTGTTGATTTGTCAGATGTTTGTATTTTTGTAAATTAATTATGCCTGTCGAAGAAAAATTAAACTTTTTGATATTATGCTACATAATAAAAACTTATTTTCCTGCCTAAGAGCAGTGTTAAGTTCAATTAATTGTTAATTATTTTAAATGATCACAGTTATAACATTTAAAATCTGTGGCTAGGTGTACAAAGGGCCAATGTCATAAAAGGTCTGTTTGAGTTAGGATATGGGTTACTTACACTCGGCGTCGTCTGGCGTCGCACCCGAGGACCCGAATTTGAAGAAAATGTTTCGGACAAAAATGTATAAGGATGGTGTGTTAATAGAACAAGAAGAAGAAACGTTAGCCACCACCCCTCCCTTTCACAAGGGTCGAAGGGTAGACTTAAGCGAAAAGGTTTTCGAACAAGAAACGCTTAGAATGGCGTTTTCTACACAGGAGAGTGAAAGTCCGATGGCCGCAACTGCCCCTGTAGTAGCTGGGGTACGTGAAAAAACTTAGCATATTACCTCTAAAGCAAACCACTTTGCACAGTTGTTGTATAGGACCCTAGGAGTGATTTGGCCCGCAGCACCTAAAATTTGGTCCCTTAGGGTTAAGAATTTGGCCATTTTTTCAAAATGGCGTCTAAAATATTGAAATTTTCAAAATTGGAACACGAGTGCAGTATAGAGGTCGTTTTCGCATTATTCGGGTGTGGAAAAATCGACGGTAGCCATGCCACGGTCGTGTTTTTCGTCGGTTAGGCCCTGGTGCCGCCATTTTTAAATTTCAAGGCCAAACGAAGAAACGGTTTGCATCCTGGAGATATGGTTGAGTTGGGTGTCGTTTTCGGGTATTTATGCATGTCTAAAATACTGTAGTGGCCTTATAAACGTCCTACATGAAACCTTATCATAACGAACCGCCATTTTGTAAAATGGCGCACGCCCTCAGGCCCCTGCTTGTCTATGAACAGTATAGGGTGGAGCGAAAAAATCGATTTTTCAAATACCGAATTCTAATAGGGCTCAAAAATTGTGTATTTGCATGCTTATCAACGGAAAAATATTGGAAAAATATCAGACTGTGGACTTTCAGTTTGCGCAAAGGGCTTAAATTAAGTTTTTCAAAAATGACAACACCAAATTTTCCAAATCTTTGCCCATTTTTTTTTTAATGAAATGATCCAGAACTTACCACGAGGAGGTGGATGCAATTCGTGTTCCACCCACACCCTACCCAGTACCCAAGCATCCAACCAATAAGGGTGTGTTAAATATCAGACCTTTGTTGATTTAGTCAAGGTCATTGTCTTAAATTCAGAATTTCCATTAAATTTTGGCATTTTGGATATAGATAGCAGGGTAGCTATAATGTAGCCATTTCTGTTTTCTTGTCCGCACACTTTTCTGCAGACACTGTGACAAGTTAGCTATGGCAAATTTGCAAATTTGCAATTTGGCAAATTAATAAAATCTAATTCGCGCAGAATTTTATCTTACAGAATTAACGAAATAGCCTTTGTTTATTTCCCAAACAAGTCCCACTAAACGAACTCAAGATGTTTGTAAACTGCATTTTGAAGACATATGCTCCTGTCTGGTTCGAAATTAAGACATATCATTCTGTGAAATACGGTCCTAGAAATATCTTTAAGGTTTAAGTTGTTTAAGCAACGAGACATTTGCCAGACTACATTAAAACTTAAAAGAATCACCAATCCTGTGATTGGGAGAAACGCGCTTTTCTGTCACCCAGAGAACATGTTGGCTAAGATAGTGGATGAGAGACAACACATACGATAGTTGGGTACTAAAGGCTAGAACTCAAAACTCGAAGTGGAAGTCTATTAGAACTTTTGCGACTCCCTCAATAAATTTTGATGCCACGGACTACATTGAGCTGATAGATTGGACAGAATTTAGGATTAACTGTCGCCCGGTAAGCTTGACAACAGAGACTATTTCGTCAATTCTGCAAGATAAAACTCTGCACGAGTTTGATTTTTTAAATTTTCCATGCCATAGCCAAGCTGTCGAAAAATGCGGCAACACCCGTCACAGAGTCTGCAGAAAAGTGTGCGGAGAAAACAGAGATCCAAATCGACAAAATTTTATGGAAAATCTGAATTTAAGACAATGTCCTTGACTAAATCAACAAAGGTATGATATTTAACACGCCCTAATTGGTTGGATGGTGGGGAACTGGGTAGAACACAAATCGCAGCCACCTCCTCGTGTAAAGTTCTGGATCATTTCATTAAAAATTGTAAATTGGGTGAAGATTTGAAAAATTTGGTGTTTTTGTAATTTATTCAAACTTAGGGTCTTTGCGCGAACTTTAAGTCCAACGTATGATTTTTTCATTATTTTTCCGTTGATAAGCATGCAAATACGCAACTTTTAAGCCCTATTAGATTTCTATACTCGAAACATTGATTTGTTAATTTTGTCATTTTTCATTTTCATTTCGCCCCGTTGAGCGAACTGAAGATCCAACGTATGATTTTTTCAATATTTTTCCGTTAATAAGCATGCAAATACACAACTTTTGAGTCCTATTAGAATTCGATACTCGAAAAATCGATGTTTTTGCTCCACCCTATACTGTTCATAGACAAGCAGGGGCCTAAGGGCGTGCGCCATTTTCTGAAATGGTGGTTCATTATGATAAGAATTTCATGTAGGACGTTTATAAGGCCACTACAGTATTTAGACATGCGTAAATACCCGAAAACGACACCCAACTCAACCACATCTCCAGGATGCAAACCGTTTCTTCGTTTGGCCTTGAAATTTAAAAATGGCGGCACCAGGGCCTAACCGACGAAAACCACGACCGTGGCATGGCTACCGTCGATTTTCTCACACCCGAATCATGCGAAATCGACCTTTATACTGCACTCGTGTTAAAATTGTGAAAATTTCAATATTTTAGACGCCATTTTGAAAAAAATGGCCAAATTCTTAACCCTAAGGGGCCAAAAGTTAGGTGCTGCGGGCCAAATCACTCCTAGGGTCCTATACAACAACTGTGCAAAGTGGTTTGCTTTAAAGGTAATATGCTACGTTTTCCTGGATTTTGTAGTGTACCCCTGCCACTACTGGTGTGGCGCACTTCCGGCCACCCACCAACCACTCGGAAATGAATATTCATATTCAATGATTGATTTCTCATTTTATTCTTATCTTACAAATACATGAAACACATCAATTCATTACAGCATTAAAAACAAAACATTAAAATAAAAATTTAAAAGTTTAACGGTTAAACATAACCTCCCTCATAAGACAGGGTTTAAACATTCTAAATACTCTTGCACTGAATAAAAACCATTTGTGCAAAAGTGTTTTGAAGCTCTTTTAAAACTTCCTAAATTATGAATTGATTTGAATTTTGGTGGTAAAACATTGTACAGATGTGTACAATTATAGTTAATCCCTTCTTAGAGAGTGTCAAGGAAAATTTGCACTGATAAAAATTATTCACATGTTGTCTGGTGTTGTGATCATGTATTTCATTGACACTCGTAAAACAAAGTTTATTTTTATATTTACTTGATACCTTCTGGTTAGAAAAAAACAGAAATGCGCGGTCATAGAGAGTGTGCTATTAAATTCTCTGTTTTCCCTAGGTGGTGGGCAAGTGTGGGAAAATCGACCGTAAACTTATGATTTTTTCCGAGGTACTTTGGTGGAGGCGCCGGGGCCGAAGAAGATCGCGAGTGTGGAAATCGAATAAAACTTCCGTAAAATTCGAGAAAGGAGTGTGATATTTTGAAACGGCACACGACTAGACTGGGAAATAATGTGGACACAATCATTTTTGCCCGATGTTGCGACGCCCCGCGGCGCTCGTGGTCGTCGTCGTCTAGCATGACGGGATTTAGGACGTTAAATCTACACATGACAGGGAGACTCCGGGACTTTTTTAAGATAAATTTAACCACATAAACTAGAACCCAAGCCAACCAGACAGACAGAGGAAAAGTCTGGAATCTGTATCAGTTGGTAGTTGTATCGTTTGTCCTATCGGGTTGTGGCGTGCACCAAAATGTTAAGTAAGAATGTGTGTATTGCGTAATCAGAGCATAGTTTCTAAATAATGCATTCTTATTTTAGAAACTGGCAGTAAATTTACCACCAAACAAGCAACTATTTTGTACTATTTTGTATTTCCCAAGCTCTTGTAGGAGACAATAATTTAAAATCTTCAAAATGTGCTATTTATTTATTTATTTATTTATTTATTTATTTATTTATTTATTTATTTATATAAGAGTCTCGTACAGCACAAGTACCATTTTACATAGACAATCCTAAAAAATATATAAATAAGTAAAAATTAAAATTACATTAATAAACCTACAAATTAACAAACAATTAAAAAATTAAAATTAACAATAAACAAATATATCAAAATTATAAGTGCAACAAACATAAGAGTAAAAAATGTTCGAAAGAAAAGAGGGGGAAATGCTAATGACCTTCAACAGCAGTCCAATCACGGATTGACTTTTTGAAAGTATTAAAGTCAGAGAATAATATGTCGAACTTTGGTAAATTAGGTTAATTATTATAAAAGGAAAGTAAACGAAAGGTGATTGATCTACGGGTAATAGAAAGTCTAGGTCTAGCTGCATGGAAAAGGTGCGTAAGCCTAGTATAAAGCGGGATGGAACATGAAGTGGAAACATGGAGACAAGACTGGTGGACCGGAAAATGCCATTGATGATACGGTGCAAGAAGGACATGTCATAGCGTTTTCTTCGAGTGGCTAGATCTGTCATGAAAAGTTCACTCATAATTTGTTGACGAGGCCAGGCATTAAAAGCTGGGACACGATGACGTACAATTGCACAGAAAAATGAAAGTACTCTATCTAATTTTTTAATGTTGGTATCAGCTGATAATGCCCAAATTGGAGTACAGTACTCAATCACAGGTAAAACAAGCCCGTGAAATATGATTTTAGAGCAGTTGGGTCACGAATATCAGTGAACCAAATAATAAACCCAATAGGGACATGGCTTTTGAAGTTATTTGGAAATGTGCTCAATGAAAAAGGAATTTTGAATCTATAATTACACCAAGATCTTTCATTTTAGTAATTCGCTGAATGACTTGCCCCGACAAATTATAATTACAAACTAATGGTAATTTCCGCAATGAAATTGTTAACAATGAGCACTTATCAGGATTAGGACGGAGAAGCCAATCCAAGCACCACTGAGAAAACGCTGTTAATGCATCTTGAAGAACGATTGCATCACATAATTTCGACACAATTTTAAAAATTTTACCATCGTCAGCGTACAACAGAAATCACAAGCAAACGGTTTAAGTCTGTCTATAAGATCGTCTACAAACAACACGAAAAGGAGAGGGCCCAATACACTGCCTTGAGGGACACCAGATAACACTGGTAACCAAGAGGAAGATGAACCGGCAATAATTACACGTTACTTTCGATCTGCAAGAAAATTCTCAATGAGCTTAATGAAATTACCACTCACACCAAAACGCTCTTTGATCATTGTAAAGAAGGTGTTTGTGGCTTACAGAATCAAATGCCTTTGCAATATCAATGTAGGCAACGTCCAGCTGGGATCGGTTTTCCAGGGCATTAGTGGCATGATGTTGGAGGACTGCAAGATTGGTGAGACATGAACAGTTAGGGAGAAATCCGTGTTGTTCAGGCGAAAGAAGTGGAAGAGTGTGGGCCAAGAGACGATGATGGACAATTCTTTCACATATGGCAGACAGAATCGGAAGAATAGATATTGGTCTATAGCATTTCACAGATGTTTTGTCTCCTGCTTTAAACAATGGTATGACATTTGCCTGTTTCCAGGCAGATGGAAAATTACCTGTCATAAAAATCTTGTTTAATATGACATCCAAAGGTTGAGACAAAACAGAGGAACAATTTTTAACAAATATAGCTCCAATACCATCAGGGCCAGTCGCACGACTAGATTGTAGATTATTTATAAGTTCTCTTACCTCAGAAGGTGTAGTAGATATGTTACTAATACTGTGAGAGGAGACATTAGATACCGATATGTTAATAGGCACAGTTGGGTCAGAAGGAACAGTGAAATTGCCATAGAAATATTGATTAAAAAGCTCAGTACGATCTAATTTAGAAGCAAATACATTGTTAAATGACACTTCAGGGGGAATTCTTTCAGTATTGCGACGAGAATTAATAAGAGTCCAAAACCTTTTAGGATTAGTTCTTGCATCATAGGTCATACGATCAATATAATCTTTATAGTCATTCCTGAGACGCTGTTTAGCAAGCCTCCGCAAATGCTCGAACATGTGACGTGAATGTGGGCTAGGAAATTGCTTCCATTGTAGTCATGCCCTGTTTTTGTTCTTGAGCGCCGTTAGCGTTTCACGCTGATACCATGAAGGAAACCGTCGACTTTTGAGCTGCCTGTGTGGAACGTGGTCTTGAATAACATTTGAAGTCCTCTCGTAAAACATATGAACTACATCATCAACATCGGGCTATCTTCCAACTGGTTCCACGGAAGAAGTGCAAGAGCATGCCTTACATCCACCCAACAGGTCCTATTCCACATCGGCACATCTCTGAGGATATCATTGGACCAAGGTCTTCTAGGTTTAGATAGTGGCAGAAATGACAGGTCCAAAGATAGGTGATCGGAAGAGATCAAATTTCTGCCAGGAGAGACTGTCATTTTATCGAGAGATGATTTGAGCGAGGTCAAGAGTTTGAATGTTTCTTGTGTTAGCCATATTGTACTGATTTAGACCAAGACCATCTATAAAATGCTGGATAAACCACTGGTCACAACCATCAGTATCATTACCAGTTTGTGGAGTGGACCACTTGATATGCAAATTGAAATCACCAACCAATATTATCGGCGCTCTAGGATGAGCCTTTAGCACGGATTCTAAACATTGCTCAAGATCAACGTGGCTACCACTAGGTGGTCTGTAGTAACAACCGATTAATATTTTATTATTTGGTATGAGTAGCTCCACCCACACTTTTTCACAGTTCGTCTCAAGGTCCTTTCTTCGTTTAGCAGGCCAAGGTAAATTGTTCACTCCCAAACATCACTCCACCACCACGGGTAGCACGATCACGTCTGAAGAGCGTAAATGTCTTGCTGAGCGGGATTTCACAATTCGGTGTAGTGTCACTAAGCCAGGTCTCGGAGAAAGCAACGACGTCGAAAGATTCAAATTCCGCCTGGTTCATTTCACATTCATTGAATTTATTGTTGAGACTTTGGGTATTCTGGTAGTAAAGAGTTACATCGGAATTTTTTAAAGGTGAATTAGGTCCTGGATTGATGTGGATGTCACCACAAAGTAACAGGGTCAAAACACAGAATGATATGAAGGTACACTTAATTTTAGATTTATGCCTACGTTCACTTGATACCGACACAAAAGGAGGCTTAGTAATATATGGCAATCCACTTAAACTTAACGCAGAAAATGTAAAATGTCGTTCAGAGCACAACCAAGTACACATCTTACACTGAAACGGATAACTTGAATTTCTGTCATTAAAATGTGCATTAGAAAATTTCATTTGTAGAAAAACAAATGTAAACATTACAATAAAAAGTAAAAACCTCAACCACCCAGCCACACGGCACACTGCAGACACCATCCTTGAATTGATGACTTTCCGAATGCTTGGTTGTACTTGTAGAGTGTCATATCTTCATGCAAAGAGCTTAGTATGCAAGAAAACAATACTCAAATTGGTCACCATGGTTTCAAACAAATGTCATACCAAACAAAATTTGAAGCCAATTTTCAATATTTAAAAACTTAAATATTGTCCATACAAATGGATTAACTCACACACTAACACTGGTGCTGCTGTATCTTTCTTAAATGATTCCACTGATATGAAATACAAATACACACTCACTGTAAAACAAGAGAAAAACAATTTTTTGTCCAGAGCTAACTTGCTTTGTGACTTGTACATGGTCACTGCCTTCTTCATCCTATGATCGCGAATTGCGGTCGTCAACATCCCAAAAAGTTAAAATTTTGTAAGAAAGTTGGAGGTCCGTAATAAGCTGTATTTGTTTATTTTAAACTAATTTTATTTTCTAAACATGTTGCTAAAATATCGATCTAGCCCAGTGGTTCTAAAACTTGTTTGGTCAAGTACCCCCAAACGCAAGTAAAAACTTTGACGTACCCCCTCGGCAATGACAATTTTTAACTAGGTATATTAATTTAATTTACGTCAGATTTCAATTCTGCATTAGCATATTTTCCATATTACACTAATTACATTATAAAGTGTATTCAAAAAAATTTTTTTTTAGTTGTTAAATAAGCGAGCTGTCTTTATTTTAATGTGAGACGTGGCTCTTCTTTGCCGACATCAGTAGCCTTAATTTTGGGGTAAAGGGTGCCAATGGCCATTACTAAGCTGTTTTCGGTGTTGAGCATGTCTCGGTTTATCGTATTCAACACGGTCAACGTGGAGGAATCCAGTTCACAGAGAAATGTTGACGAAAACGGCAGGAGGGCTAACAACGCTGTAGCACGTACCACGGGATATCCTGTACTAAAATAATTCCATGCCAAAACATTCGGCAGTACCGCTCTGAGTAAATTTGGTTTTTAAATGGTTGTCAATTGAAACCTCAATCAATTGTTCCTTCTGATACTTAGATACACCCGCGGTGGTAGTTGCTTCACCCGAGAATGGATTCACTCCATTCATATATAGAGTTGTTATTTTAAATTTCTGGGTACCGCAAAAAGTCTGCTTCAATTTGATATTTTTCAAACCGCTGATCTATAGATAAGGTGACCATATTTTGAAAGTTACAAACTGGGACAACGTAAGTGGAAGAATATGTCTTTTGTACAACATGGATCATTTCGGGGTCTGGGGCGGAGCCTCAGCCGCTGGAGGCAAATATTTTTCGAGACATATTTGGTCAAGAATGACCAGAAAATTGCTTTCTGACACGAAAATATGAATTAAAAACTTGGTGCAAACCTATAAGGCAACAGTCGCGCCCAAAAAATGATTTTGAAGTGTACATTTTTGTAGTCATAAAATCTTTATCTAGTGGTTTTAAAATAATAGTACAAAACAAAATACAAGCACTCGGCAGAAAATAATGTGTGTAATGTATTAATGAGGGCATCATACTAATGAAGTTATAATATATAATAATAAAGATAATTAAAAATGCATTGAATTTGTATAATATGCATGATTAAACTTTAAATATATTTTGTCTTAACAACGAAATAATTAGTATAAGAACGTAATTAATCGAGATCGAAGTTCACTTGCATTATTAATACATTTTGATTTTTCATTATTTATAAACAAAATCAATACAAATGACTGAGAAAATTAGGCGTGTTCAAGTACTGTTTTTTCCAAAGTCGAGTCCGAGTACTTCTTCTCTTTTAAAATTTCTCTGTTACACTTTGACTATATTTAAAAATATATATTTTGAATATTTATTTTATTTGTTGATACCTATGTGTATCTTACACATAACAAAATGTTGTAAAAATACAGCCAAACCTTACACACTAAAAAGAAATTAGATCTAAAAAAAGTGCCAAGCTCATCTACTTTTCCACAATTGCGCATTCTTAATTCATAAACGTACAATGTCCGGTAATAGTTAGGGGGTTAAGGGACACAGATAGGGTGAACCTTGCATTTCATTCTAGAAGCAAGACACTTGGCACAGTAACTTATTAGACCTTATTGATTGATTGAATCGATGGTACCAAGATGAAATTGCCATATGGCACCACTAGCGCAGTGGCGGACTGGGGGCCGCCCAGTGACACGTTGGATATGCGTTTTTGTAGAGAGGGACTTTTTTTGTAGAGAGAGAGAGAGAGAGAGGACTCAAATCATTTGTAATGTTCCCCTCATTTCTATGAAGGTATCGTGTAAATCGTATTTGGCAGAATTTACCTTTTGGAGACAAAAAACGGCAATAAAGGCACATTTCAAATCGAATCGAATACTTATTGACTGATGTCGCTGGGAGATATGACACAAATTCTTGATAATCAATCACAAGAGATAAGTTCTAATATAGCAGGACACTAAAAATGGTAGCTTTTGGTTGTGAGCATAAAAAAATGGCAAAAAGGCGAAGTTTGTGAAAGCAAACATCGACTGCCCCTCAGCCTTGGGAGAGGTTGCAATGACTCTGTTATGTGACGGACCAAATATGAAGATATGTTTCGGTGTCGGTAAATTAAGGAGCTTTTGGCTGTGGGAATGAAAATAACAAAAAGGGCCAAATTTCGCATTTTGTATGTAGCTTAGTGACACGTTGGATATTCATTTTGAATATTCGATTAGTCGAACAACCTGAGAGGGGACTCAAATCATTCGTAGTGTTCCCTTGAATGTTCCCCAACGTGTTAACGAAAAGAACATTTTAAATCGAAGACAATTGGACTGATCGCTGGGAGAGTTGGCAATAATATTCTTATAAAACACTTGGCTGTCGGGTGTCGCCGCGTCCATGATAGATGAAAACTGACGTTTCGAACCGGTTACACGGTCCATCTTCAGAGTTTAAAAAACACTTGAAGGGTACTTACACAGAACGAACCTACTCGGTCCAGCTCGTCTGTGCAAGTCACCCCCACCAAGTTGTGCAACCAGTTTTGTCAGTCTGAACGCGCATGCGCACTCGCTTCGCGCCCAGCCACTGACGTCACGCTATAATATATATATAAATAAATATAAAAATGGCTATACGAATAGGGACATTTCACAGGCATTCAAAAAGAGACCGTGTGCACCAGCCCTACCGCAAGCTTCGCCACTAGTACAGCCGGAACGTGTTTCTCGTGCTTTTTTTGCCATACGTGGAGAATACAACCGACCGTATTGGTAAGCTGTTACGAAAACACGACATTCACACTGTTTACAACACGGATAGAAAACTTTCTACGATGTTTAATTCGGCTAAGGATGAGCTCCCACGCTTAGACGTACCAGGAGTCTATGAGATACCGTGTGGAGCTTGCGACGAAGTCTACGTGGGCCAAACTGGTAGAAAAATCTCAACGCGCCTCAAAGAACATCAAAGCCATACAAGACTAGGGCATACGGACAAGTCGGCGTTGGCAGAACACAGTATGAGTAAGTGCCATCGTATTAACTTTGAAGACACTCGTGTTCTGTCAGTTGTCGATAATTACAGGCCCCGCCTGGTCCGCGAGGCGATTGAGATAGAAAAACACCCCAAGAATTTCAACCGGGAAGATGGGTATAGGCTCAGTAAAACGTGGAAACCAACTATAGAGCGGCTAAAGCGAGAAGATAACAGCGTGACGTCAGTGGCTGGGCGCGAAGCGAGTGCGCATGCGCGTTCAGACTGACAAAACTGGTTGCACAACTTGGTGGGGGTGACTTGCACAGACGAGCTGGACCGAGTAGGTTCGTTCTGTGTAAGTACCCTTCAAGTGTTTTTTAAACTCTGAAGATGGACCGTGTAACCGGTCCGAAACGTCAGTTTTCATCTATCATGGACGCGGCGACACCCGACAGCCAAGTGTTTTATATTGACTCCGGCCGCGAAAGCCTACGACAAGTTTTAATAATATTCTTGATATTTAAAAAACAATATAATTATAAACAATATTGCAGGCAGTCCCAGGCACATTAGTTGGTACAAACAGGCACATGAACTGTATTTAGATTCAACAGAGGACATTGTACTCTTGACACTCCTGTAATTACGTTTAAATTTTGGGATCTCGCTCTTCAGCTCTTATTGGCAATTCGCAGTTTATCCGATCAATTAGGCAGTCAAACTTTGACATGTATTTTCAGTCTTTGCAAATGCTTTCTCACGGTTCTTTGGATCCAGTCAATTACGCCAGATGGCTCTCGTTCGATCTAAGGTAAATGGCGCTAGAACAAGTATATCCCACTATAAAACAAGGATTTTGCTCTGGCTCGTTCGTCGTCCACGAGTCTCAAGGCCCTTCTCCACGATGGCCCTAGATCTAACGCATAAACAGCTAAATGCATACATCAAAGGTGATGGTGGAACCATTAGTCTCACACAGAAGTCTACTGCACAGGATATATGGATGCTTGCAAGCTCGCAGATATGTTCCTTAGTTCAAAAATTTGAAACGAGTCAAGGTATAAAGACACCAACTCAATACGCCGCAAGTCGCAAGTCATCTCTGAAAGCAGTATTAGGAAAATACGGAAATCCGTTCTTAGAAGATAGTGCGGTGCTCTCCAACATTGAGTCGAAACAATTAAGTGGCAATAAGTTATTGTTCTGCTACATTAATGGATCTAGGTGCCCGTTAGGGCGCCGCAGCCAAGCCGCGGTGCGCTACACACTCAAGCACCTTATACACCAAGCAGAGTTGGGGTGATTTCGAGGTGTTACCCAGCCGTCATGTAACGTGATGTGAACTTGAAAACTATCACAATCGAGGGGATTTAGGTACCTGACAACACATGCCAAATTTTATTGGGGTACGACCATTCCTTCTTGGTGAAAAAATGTCTTCAAACATGCTCAAAATCACTTTAAGGATGTTAGCTACTGCTAGCTACTGCTAACATATAATACGTCGGCCCGCGATTCTGACCAGACGGGTGGGGCTACAATGTTCATATTTTACATGGACATTAAGGTTATAGAAATATAGTCTCTTTTTGAAAAAAAAAGTTGAAAAAGTTTGTTGGAAGGCTTCCAAATAAAGGTTTTAAAATAAGCCTTAAACACTTGGCATATAATCAACAAGTAACCATAGTTACTTGACACTTGTTGACGGTATAAGCAGAGTTAGGCGGGAAGTGCGATACGTAAACAAATGGCGGACATTTAAAATTTTTCTTCTTTGTGTGGAACGAGAAAAGGTGTCATTATACTCTCATAAAACAAATCAGAAACCGTCCCTGGCCTAGGCCCAGATGTAGAAAATTATTTATAATACAACAGTGTAGGTCTAAAGTTCCATTAGGCTATAGGACTAGATAAATAAATACTTACACTACATGTTTGACAAGCCCTAGGCCTTTCTTAGCCAACCCTAGGCCAGCACAACCTTGTTTTGACACTTCCCGCACAAATAACTAGTTTTGATTACTACAAGCCTAATGCAGATAAACAATGGTATGATAGTCCTAGGCTATTCCAAAATTTACGGCAATAATAAGCTTTTTCTTTACTTTTAATAATCTCACGCAATCTACTGTCACTTTTAATAAAAATGTAAAACAAAAGATGGTGAAAATTTTCAATATTCTTCTGATTATCTGATGATTTACATGGCTGTGGGTCAAGGCCGTCTAGATATATCGCTTCCCTCGTGTGGGTGCAGTGAAATAGGTGTAAAATTACATTAGTTGTGCGTTTGTTGTTACATGGGAAAGTTTTAATAGGATGTGAGTTGCCTAGACTTAACCAGTCCTTATACCGTCGTTATACCATGGTTATACCACCTATACCCAGGATGTACATGAATCCGGGCCTAGATATTTTACATCCTATTGTTATTGCTAATACCATAAAAATTAAATCAACTTTGATAAAAATATTATATTTTAACAAATAATTTTGTAATGGAACTTGAAAAAGTAATAAGATCACACACATAACAAAAACTTGTAGAAATACAGCCAAACCTTACACACTCAAAAGGAATGAGATCTAAAAAAAGGGCCAAGCTCATCTACCCTTCCACATTTGCGCATTCTTAATTCATAAACGTACAGTGTCCCATAACAGCATCCTCGAAAAGCTTGGCAAAATAGAATTTGCATGTTTACGTTTAAATTAATTACAAAAAAAGAACTTGGATAAACTACTACGTTAAATTAATAATCGCAAATTCTATTTTGCCAAGCTTTTCGAGGATGCTGTTATGGGACACTGTACGTTTATGAATTAAGAATGCGCAAATGTGGAAGGGTAGATGAGCTTGGCCCTTTTTTAGATCTCATTCCTTTTGAGTGTGTAAGGTTTGGCTGTATTTCTACAAGTTTTTGTTATGTGTTTCCTATAAAGTGCAACAAATTTGCGGTATTTAGTAATCAGAAGAAAAAAGACCTGAAAACTAAAACAGGAAATAAAGTTGCCTCGGTAAGATATGACGTTTACTTTTCAGCAATTTTTTATAACATGTGCATGTGCATGTCAGAGTCAGACCAGTGAAGGAGATTTACAGGATTTCTCCAGACACTAAAACCAGCCATTTACTCCTTCCTTGACCAGCATGGGTGGCCCTCATGCATGCAGTCGAACATCATTCAGTGCTTGACGGCTTGTGAGGGTGCAGTTGCTCAGTCTGTCCCACCTGTGCAAGCAATACTAATGGAGCGGCTGTAGTCAACATGTAAGCCCCCAAAGCAAGCAAGACGTTCGCAAAATATATACGGGATGTGTATCAACCATATCTCAGGTCAGCTGGAGGCTCTGGAGCTCGCGCAGGACGTGTGGACATTGTTTAGGACGTCTACCTTGGTGATGGCCTTAAAATGTTCATTGTGCATTGCACAGAGTGGGCAAGAAATCTACTGCACCCTGGATACAGGGACAACAGGGAGTCAATGCTCAGTCTTTGAACCTGTGACCACTGGAGAGGTTTGAAGTCCATAATGGTTCGAACTGTCGACACGGATGCCATTGTACTTGCTTTTTCTGCTGTACAGAATCTAGTTGGAGAGCCGTAGCTTTGGGTGTCTTTTGGCTCTGGAAAAGGTAAAAGATCCATCTCTGCACAGTGCACATGTCACTTGGGGCGACGACTGCCTTCCGTTTTTTTTCCG
>JAMZAV010003335.1:0-51981 GCA_024449915.1 Sweltsa coloradensis
CGCTCGAACAATGGACCTGAGAATCCCATACCCAAATAAGTAAATTTATTGAGGTAAACGGTATATTGTGATCTCGCAAGCCAAACGCAAAATTTGTGGGGGGTTACAACCAATGATTTTTTTTTTTATTATCGCGAAGCACCGGTGGTTTTGCATAAGTTTGTTTACCAAATTCACTTAAATTGACAAGAAATAAAAAACCACCGCGCTTAGCGAGAACCCTAAAGGCCCGCGATGCTCAATTGCCCGGTAACGAGAACGGGAACGAGAACGGGAAGACGCTAACATTAAGGGCTTCGTTGCATAAACAGCCCGTGAAGGCAAGCCGACGGGGACAAATGAAATAATAAGTGTGTTTATAGTTTCTTATTTTGTTTTTCCGCACATTTTTATAAACCATGTCTATCAACCGATACATCTTGATTCTGATTGTTTGCGAAGTTCCCGTTCTCGTTCCCGGGAAGCTTTATTGGATATCGTGTCGTAAGTTAACATGAGATTAAACTATCTTCTCGTTCTCGTTACCGGGCAATCATCGACCTAAATTCCCTACCAAATTCACGTAGATTTTTAGTTAAGGGCTATTTTAAAAAAGGGCGCGTCAACCGTTCGCTTATAATGCGCATCTCTAGCCTAAGGGATGTGGAAAGAAAAACTCCATGCTGGTCAGAACCAGCCACGGGCAAGGGTGGGAAATGAGAGTGTGCCTCACGTCGCCTGTCAGAGCTCGCCTCTAGTTTCAGGGAATTTTACTCCCTTACATACTAGGTGATGTTTGCGAGATGGAATAAACCTATTTTCTTGCCTTTTACGACAAGCAGAGCAATGCTCTAGCCAAATTCTAACCCCGGACCAGGAGGCCAAGTCTTGAAACTTGCGTTTCAACTCACTCCCGTTTTGATTCGCAAATTTTCGACAAGTCGCTCAAAACCATCAAATCGGTAGTCTTGAGACAAACTTGCGGAACGGCTTGCGCCTTGTCTCGCAAGTTTCTTACGTTTCAAACGCGAGGATTTACCTTGCGTTGTAGAGATTTATTTGCGTCTTGACTGCCACATCGAAAGTTTTTAATGACTAAATAAATAGTAATAAGGTACATACTATGTATAAAGACGTAATTACACTCTAGAAATGTTGGCAGAAGGCTTAAAAAGTATTTAAAGTGTTCTAATTGTCATGACAAATTATTTACGCTCGTCGCGAGTTAGCGGACATCTGCATAAGAGGCGCTATGGACCGAAATTTTACTGTGGTCCCGCTGGCCGAGTGGTTAGAGCACTTGGTTTGAACGCTAGGGGTCGCCGGTTCAAATCCCGACTGCAAAACATTTTTGCTTTTTTTAACTCGTCGCATAATTATTGTTCACTTATTTTCTGTGACAGAAACAATTTTTATAACTTTTCAATGAAAATTACCTTTTTTTAACCTTACTTTGCAATTTATTTTGGTATTTTAGGTAGGCTATAGCCTATAGCCCTAGAAATTTAACGCAAATATAAAATAAAAGTGAAGGCTCTCAACGTGAAAGCACTGGATTGCAAGAAAAAAAGTAAAGTAAATAAAGTTCACACTTTCAATTAATAATTATCAGCTTCAAATTATATTATTTTCCTAAAGAGATTTGTACAATTTTATCATTATTTTTTTCAATTCAAATGCTGTATGTTTTTATAATGGTGAACTTTAATATTATATTAAAAAACAGTTATATAACTGAGTGGGTAGACTCTAAATACAATTTATTTATTTATTTTTATTTATTAATTTATATGTAAGCCTAGCCTAGTACTCCTAGTGTGTTTTAACAGTTGATTGAATGTGCAAATCGATTATAGCATCGATAGTTCGTCACAATCGATTATATCATCGATATACTTCACAACATCGATTCAAAAGTCGAAAGTCGAAAGTTGCACTTTGGTAACAAGCTTTCTCATTGGTCAGTCATAGAGCGAAAGTGGGCGGAGTTTCCAAACGCAAAAAAGCATTCGCAAGGAAGAATTTCATCTCGCAAGCGAAATGAGTCGCACATCTAAATTCAAGACTACGTACATGACGTGAAGTCGAGTCGCATGCGATTTGGAAGTAGTGACTTGACACGCATTGCGACTTGAGTCGCATGTTTCAAGACTTGGCCTCCAGAAGGGCTGTTACTAAAGGGCGAGTGAACTGTTGTCGCATACACTCTTACCTACTAGGGAATATGAGGAGGAAAGATCCATGCTGGTTAGAACCCAGCCACGGTCAGGGGAGTACAGAGGAGGTTCTCACGTCGTGGTCGTCATCGTCTTTGGCATTGTTTGTTTTTGTTTGCATTGTCGTCACCAGGAAGGTCACCTGTCAAGAGGAGGAAGAGGGGTCCCCGAATACGACCGCCAGAGCTCAACCAATTTGTTTCGTAGAGTTAAATAGGATACCAGTACTTGCTATTTACTAGCTGATGTTTGCCAGATGAACCAGTAGGCTTTGTGTGTGTCCGTTTACGCCTTGAAGCACTAGGCCCTACTATCGGAAGAAGAATACCCTTCTGGGCCAAATTTTACCCCTGGTCCAGACGAAGGTGAAGTTTCAACTTCTGATTCGAATTTTATAGTCTTAGAACTATAGGCCTAGTGTTGAACATGGGTGGAAAAATCTTAAGACCCTT
This sequence comes from Sweltsa coloradensis, assembly GCA_024449915.1. Classification (NCBI taxonomy): domain Eukaryota; kingdom Metazoa; phylum Arthropoda; class Insecta; order Plecoptera; family Chloroperlidae; genus Sweltsa; species Sweltsa coloradensis. The sequence continues at coordinate 2,648 of JAMZAV010003335.1, forward strand.
ATGACTTTTGCGCTCGATTACCACCTAGGACTATCAGATTTTCTGTAGGGCTTATTCTTAATACTAGGAAAACGCTTAAGTCCCGCCACGTTGTTGGATGAGCGTAATTGGTGCATTGAGCTGCCATGTGTTATGCAAATTTTCTGTTGTTCTGTGGAAAAATCATTACTAAGTTGAAATTTTTTTTAAAATTAAATTAAATTAAATTAAACAAAAAATTAACTTTTAATTTTTAATTTTTTATTCGTAATTGTTAAAAAAAAATCGTAAAATTGAGATTTTTATAAGAAATAATTTCTCGATTGCGCTCAAATTTAACACTAATATATTAATTCATAAAATTAAGGTTTTGCGAACAAATCATTACAATCAGATAAAGCATGTCTGTTATAAGTCAAAGAATTGTTTAAAAAAGAAAAAAAAACGTAAAATTTAGATTTTTATGATAAATATTTTTTCAATTGCGCTCAAATTTCACAAGAATATCTTAATTCATAAAATAAAGGTTCTGTGCAAAAATCATTAAAATCGGATAAAGCATGTAGGTGTTATAAGTCAAGAATTTTTTTTAAATCGAAAAAAAATCGTAAAATTGCGATTTTCATGAGAAATAATTTTCCGATTGCGCTCAAAAACGTGGCAGTTCTAAGTTCAGAGATTTCGAAGGCCTCCATAAAATTTCATCTCAATCGGAGCATCGGTTTAGCCGGAATCGTGCGGACAAACAGACAAAAATACAAAAAAAGAAGAAAAAAATACAAAAACAACATTCCGGATTTTTTTCTCCAGTGTAGTAGAATGGAATCTTCGCTTCGCTCGCTACGCTCATCCAAAAATAAATTAATAAATAAGTCCGTATTTAGAGTCTACCCACTCAGTCACACAACTGATTTCAAGTGGGGGACAGTAAACCAAAGTGACCAAGCCAACCCTGCAAGCCCCGACGTAATCGACGAGTGAACAATAACCAACCAAAGATCTATATTTGTAATAGGAAATATAGCCATCAGAGGTATATGGATACTGCAAACACCCGCGGATTAACGCCAGAATCAACAAGGCCGATTCAGAACAACTTTAAAATCTATTATGTGCCTCGTTGCTAGGACGGCTCCAAAGTCACCGTTTTCAAAATAATCATGCCAGTAATTTCCTTATCCTTTGAAATTTTCAATACAGTGTTACTTAAATTTTCGTGGCCGTTTTTTATTTTATACATTTTGGATTTGAAAACACAGCCTTACACACATCATAACAGACACGTGATTCCGCCGGTGTTCGCACTGACCATACCACTGATTTCTGTAATTTTCTATTTAAAAAAATATCGATCTTTGGTTAGTTATCACTCACTCTTCGATTGCGTCGGGGCCTACAGGGTTGGCTGGGTCGCTTTGGTATAACGTCCTCCACTGAAAATCAGTTATATAACAGAGTGGGCGTGGCGTGGCCAACTAGTGAACCAACAGTCTTTATTGAAATACGGATCGGTGGTTGGTCATTGTAGAAGGCGAAAAAAGAAGCAAATTCCAAATCAAAAACATCAGCAATTATAAGTAGTACTACGAAAGGTTGTATTTTTCGCTCCAGAACTAGAGGCGAGCTCTAGCCTTCGACGTGAGACACTCCTTCCATTCCCTCCCCTTGCATGTGGCTCGATTAGACCAGCACGGGTCTGTCCTTCTCACAAATCGTCTTAACTAGACTGGCGCATAATGACCTAACGGTTGGCGCCCCTTAAACCAAATTAACTACAAAACTAAGGCCCGAATTCATAGTCGTCCCAATGGGAGCCCCTAAATTTACAGACCTATTCGGGAGAGCTATGCTTTCCATCCGATTTCTGCCGCCCTTTGAGCTCCCAATGGGTGCGCTCTCCCATTGTGAAGTCAAAGAATACCGTTATATCGGCCTTTGGGAGGCACGCATTCTTTGGGCTCCCAATGGGTGCGCTCTCCCATTGTAAAGTCAATGAATACAGTTATCGGCCTTTGGGAGGCACGCATCCTTTGGGCTCCCAATGGGTGCGCTCTCCCATTGTGAAGTCAATGAATACCGTTATATCGGCCTTTGGGAGGCACGCATCCTTTGGGCTCCCAATGGGTGCGCTCTCCCATTGTAAAGTCAATGAATACCGTTATCGGCCTATTCGGTATTAGCCTAAAGCTACGAGCATCATCTACCTTGATCTGATATGAGCGTGCGGCCTCCGCCGTTGACTTCTTAATACGTTCCCGTTTAGACATGATCCCCTTCCCAAGCTTTGTCACCATGGCATGTAGCTGACTATTGAACTCCGATGCCCCGTCATCAAAAGTTTCCTCGACGTGTCTCTTGAATGCCTTCCTCGCTGACGCGGCAGCAGGGGGGGTGAGGTTGTCGTCGTCATCGTCGTCAGTATGCACGCGATTCTCTTCGAGGTCCACGGAAGCATTTTCGTCCATTATTACACAATTAATTGATACAAGTGAAAAGCGAAAATGAGAGAAGGCGTCTGATCACTGCTCTTTTCCCGCTATCAAAGATGTTGGTTGTGTTTTGTCTTCGAATAATCTCATTTTGTAAACAACGGCTCACTGCCTTCTATAACTAAATAATTTCCATCACGGTCCACTATAAACTTGTGTTTATAGAATCAAGTGGCCCTTGATTTTCCGTTTATAACTTGAGGTACATAAAACTAGGAAGCTTCTCAAACGCTTTTTCAGGCGCTGTTGAATGAGTGTAATTTTTTAAAAACCAAAAAAGCGTAAAATTGTGATTTTCATGAGAAATAATAAAAATTTCTTGATGCTTTATCCGATTGTAATGATTTTTTCACAGAACATTTATTTTATGAATAAATATATTCGTGTTAAATTTGAGCGTATTCGATAAATTATTTCTCATGAAAATCACAATTTTACGCTTTTTTTGTTTTTAAAAAATTACACTCATTCAACAAATAAATGTTCTGTGAAAAAATCATTACAATCGGATAAAGCATCAAGAAATTTTTAAAATCGAAAAAAATAGTGAAATTGCGATTATCATAAGAAATAATAGTTTGATTGCACTCAAATTTCACACGAATATATTAATTCATAAAAATAAGGTGCTGTGAAAAAATCATTACAATAGGATAAAGCATGTAGGCGTAGATGTTACCCCCCAAAATACAAAAATTTGTAAAAAACGGCAGCCAAGCTCTCCTTCCAAAGTCTTCGGCTGTGAATGCTGTGAGATATAGAAGTTGAGCCAAGCATTTCATTCTTTCTCCCTAGTTTCGCATTGAAAAGAAGTAAGATCATTTCGCCTGTTGACGAGCGCCAAGTCAACCATTTTCGTGGTTAAAAAAGTTAAAATTTTAAACTCAAAATCGTAAAAAAATTACTTGGCCATTGACTTTTTAGAGTCCTCGTACCAAAATCAATAGCCAAGTAATTTTTTTATGATTTTGAGTTTAAAATTTTAACTTTTTTTACCACGAAAATGGTTGACTTGGCGCTCGTTAACAGGCGAAATGATCTTACTTCTTTTCAATGCGAAACTAGGGAGAAAGAATGAAATGCTTGGCTCAACTTCCTTATCTGAATCTCACAGCATTCACAGCCGAAGAATTTGGAAGGAGAGCTTGGCTGCCGTTTTTTTTTACAATTTTTTGTATTTTGGGGGGATATCACATCTTTTTGTTGTTTGTTTCATATCAAGGCTTAAAATATGTGAAATACGTGTAAAGGTGGAGTGCGTTCCGTTACCTGCTGGCTCTACTGGGAGCACAGTAAACAACAGTGCTAGCCTGCGCGGTCAGTAGGCCTAGAAAACGGAATGGTTCCCAGTAAAAGCATCCAGCACAAAAAGTGCAGCTGTCAGAATAATAATCGTGCAGTCAATTTAAAACATGATATTAATTATTTAGGGTAAACTTAAAGAGAAATGAAAAGATTTCACGTTTATCCTCGGTTATGGATTAACAAATAAATTATTCTCTTGTCGGAATATTAACAGACGTCATCTAGCCTAGGCCTAGGCCTAAAGTCATCGTCCTATAATTGTAAGCTATGAATTAAAAAGGGAAGTGTAAGCTCGCAAATAAATATTCTTTGCTCATTCCGAATTATTATTGTCATTTTTATTCCAGTGCAATATCAAATATCTCATTTTTCTGAACAAATAAAGCAATTTATTAACTTTGGAAGCAAACTGACATTTCAACGCCGCCATGACACTCGCTGGTTTACTGGCGATACTGAGCGAGAAACCTCCAGCACTTCCAGTTACTGAAGGCGCTGGGCCAGCAATTTACGGGAAGCTCAGCACTCTGCTGACAGCAGTTAACGGAACGGGTCCAGTAAAGCTGGCAGTACTTCCAGCAGTTAAGGCTAGATGACGTCTTTTAAATATTCCGACAAGAGAATAATTTATTTGTTAAATCCATAACCGAGGATAAACGTGAAATCTTTTCATTTCTCTTCAAGTTTACCCTAAATAATTAATATCATGTTTTAAATTGACTGCACGATTATTTTTCTGACAGCTTCAGTTTTTGTGCTGGATGCTTTTACTGGGAACCATTCCGTTTTCTAGGCCTACTGACCGCGCAGGCTAGCACTGTTGTTTACTGTGCTCCCAGTAGAGCCAGCAGGTAACGGAACGCACTCCACCTTTACACGGATTGTCTAGAAACAAAAGCTACCATCTTTTTTTTTGTTTACAATCTGTAGGCCTAGTTGGCAATATTCAATGTTTTTATTAAATTTAATATGGTAAATGTTGTCTTGGGTTTTTGTGTGAATGATTTGTTGACCGGACTATAACACATTGACGCATAATTTTAATCAGCAATTAAAATATTAAAAGTTGTAATAAATACAACATAACGTTTTTCCCAAAGTAAAGAGTGGTAGGGAACAGTGGGGGTGAAATATCGCTTGTCTCCTGGCGGATTATTATGTTTCATATTATTATGTACCACCATGCCAAATTTCATGCTGATAACTCATTCGGTACCTTTATGGTGAATGCTGGAAATCAAGGTAAAAATAATACTAGGAAACGCTCAGTTGGACGCGTTGATAAGCGAGCACGTGCTATAGCTAGACCCACATTGCACATTTTTTTAAATTTTAAAATTTACGACGTTCGCGTTTCCAATATTATTTATTATTGCCAAGGTATTTGGGTAAACCCGTGTGTATACCTTTACTTTGTGGATAAAATCCACCGCCATCTATAGGACCTTGACTCCTAGGGAAAACTATTTAAACTCTTTGGTGACAAATAATAGACTGCTTTCTCGAAAGTATTTTGATTACTTCTAGGTGGCAGTGCATTAGAAACTTCGCGCGTCTTTTCGTTGCCATGGCAACGTTACTTTTGTTATAATGTAATTTCCATCTACACTACTTATCGGATCAAAATAAAATTAACATATTCGTGACCGGACGGAACATTCTAAATGATTTGGCCATCTCAGATTTTGTCGCCGTTTAGTTTTAAAAAAAAAACTTTCGGTTAACTTTAATGTAACTTTTTAACTTTTTGAACGATTTTGCCACAAAATTAATGGCATTCAATCGAGAACGAAGCTTGCGGATGGTCAAAATTTCAACTCGATCCGAGCCTCCGTTTGAACGTTATGGCGAGACATACAAACCAAAAAAACAAAACAAAACAAAACAAAACCAGTGACTAATTTTTCCGGCAGAGTCAAATGGAAACGCTCGCTTCGCTCGCTTAATAAACTATTAGGGATGGGGTTTGAAAAAGTGTTGTTTAGGAAATGAGAATAGGCTTATTGGGTTAAAACACACTAAAATAAATTGACTAATTTGAATAAAACACAATTTTGGGTTAGAGCTATGAATTATTCCAATTTTAGGGGATGATTTAGGGGATGTTGGGGGTGGAATATCGCTTGCATCACGACGAATTATTTTTCATATTAGTATGTAACATCATGCCAAATTCCATACTGATAACTCATTAGGTGCCTTCATGATGAATGCTGGAAATCAAGGTAAAAACAATATAAACTATAAGGGATGAAGGTTAAAAAATGTGGTTTTGGAAATAAGAATAGGCCGATTGGGTTAAAACACATTAAAACATAATTTTAATAACCACCTAATTTGAATATAACATCAATTTTAGATTAGAGCTATGAATTATTCCAATTTTAGGGGGTGTTGAGGGTGGAATATCGCTTGCCTCTCGGCGGACTATTTTTCATATTATTATGTACCATAATGACAATTTCATGATTATAACTCATTAAGTGCCTTCGTGGTGAATGCTGAAATCAAGATAAAATAATATAAACTATTAGGGATGGGGGTTAACAAAATGTGGTTTATATAATGAAAATATGCCGATTGGGTTAAAACACATTAAAACTAATTTTTTAAAAACTAATTTTTTAAAAACAAATTTTATTTTAGGTGAGCTATGAATTATTCCAAATTTTGGGGCCCATTTTTGGGGGTGTTGGGGGGGAATTATTTGCTTGCCTCTCGGCGAATGATTTTTTTATATTAGTATGTGCATCATGTCAAATTTTATGCTGATAATCATTAGGTGCCTTCATCCTTCATGGTGAAGCGGAAAATTTAAGGTAAAATAATAAAAACTATTTTTTAGGAGGGGGTTTGAAAAATGTGAAAAGGGAAATGAGTAGGCCGATTGAGTTAAGCACATTTAAACATAAATTTTAAAAACTTAATAACGGCAACGTTGATAAAAGCACATGATTTACTTGCTGCCGTGCAGTTTGAGGAAGTAAACCCAAATGGATGAGGGGTGACCTACAGCGAAGAAATGTTTTTTCAAAATGTCGATGTTTCGGCTTACTTCCGAGCAAAGTTGCAATACACTGATTTACTTGCATGCCGTGCAGTTTGGGAAGTAAACCAAGTGCAGTGAAAGGGGGCAGTGACCAGCGGGGGAAAAAACTTTGTTAAAAATGCGATGTTGGAGCTCTATTCCGACAAAAGTTTACAAGTACACGTGTTTTTCTTGCTGCCTTTCAGCTTTGAGGAAGTAAACCAAGTGCAAATGGGGGTGACACGTGACAGCGAAGAAACATGTTTATCAAAAATAGTCGATGTTGCGAGCCTACTTCCAGCAACGTTGCAAAGCACGTGATTTACTTCATGCCGTGCAGCTTTGAGGAAGTAAACCAAGTCAGTGAGGGGAACGTGACAGCGAAGAAACCTTTGTTCCATAGTCCCGGTTTTGGGCCTACTTCCGAGCAACGTTTTTACAAAGAAAGGATTTACTTGCATGCCGTGGAGCTTTTAGGGAATAAACAGTGCAGTGAGGGGTGACACGGACGCGAAAAAAAATGTTTTTTCAACATAGCAGTTGCGGGGCTCTATTCCGAGCAACGTTGACAGAGCCCGTGATTTATTCATGGTGCAAATTTGAGGAAGAAACCAAGTGCAGTGAGGGGTGACACTGACACGAAGAAAACATGTTGTTCCATAGTCGGGGTGGGAGCTTACTTCCGAGAAAATTGACAGAAGCACATGATTTCTTCTGCCGTGCAGGTGAGGGAAGAAAAAGGCATTGAGGGGTGCACGTGACAGCGAAAAAAATGTGTTAAAAAATAGTTTGGGGTGTTGCGAGCTCTACTTCCGAGCAACGTTGACAGAAGCACGTGATTTACTTTTCATGCCGGGGCAGCGGTGAGGAAAAAAACCAAGTTTCAAAAGGAAGGGGGGACACTGACAGCAAAGAAAAAATGTGTTCAAACATGTCGATGTTCGAGCTTACTTCCGAGGGAACGTTGCCCCGAAACACGTGAATTTACTTGCATGCCGGCAGCTTTGAGGGGAATAACCCAAGTGCATGAGGGGTGACACGTGACGCGAAGAAACATGTTGTTTTAAACATTGAGTTTTTTCGAGCTCTACTTCCGAGCAAAGTTTTAAAAGACATGATTTACTTCATGCCGTGCAGCTTTTTAGGGAATAAACCAAGTGCAGTGAGGGGGGGACACGTGACCGAAAAACTGTTTTAAAAATATGAGTTGCGAGCTCTACTTCCCCGGGAAACGTTGACACAAGCACTGTGTCTTGCATGCCCGTGCGTTTTTAAGAAGTAAACCAGTGCGTGAGGGGTGGACAGGACAGCGAAGAAAATGTTGTTTAACATAGTCGTGTTGCGAGCTCTACTTTTGAGCAACGTTGACAGAAGCACGTGATTTTACTTGCAGCCGTGCAGCTTTTAGGGAAATAAACCAATGCAGTGAGGGGGACACGTGACAGGAAGAAAAGTTTTCAACATAGTCGATGTTGCAGTCTACTTCCCCACAACGTTGATAAAAGACATATTTTTCTTGCTGCCGTCAGCTTTGAGGAAGTAAACCAAGTGCAGTGTAGGTCGGTGAAGTGAAAGAAACATGTTGGGGATAGCGATTGGAGCAACTTCCCAAAGTGAAGGCACTATTGAAGGGAACGCACTTGGGAGTACCACGTGCACGTAGGAGTGACACGTAGCGAAGGGAAAATTGTTGTTCAAAAATAGTGATGTTGCGAGCTCACTTCGAGCAAGGACAAGCAACGTGATTGACTTGGCCGTGCAGCTTTGAGGAGTTAAACCAGTGCATGGGGTGACACGTACAGAAACTGTTGTTCAAATAGTCGATGCAGCTGACCAATTCAGCAAAGTTGTACAAGCAAGATTTATGCCCGTGCAGCTTGAGAAGTAAACCAAAGTGCAGTGAGGGGTGACCGGACTAAACGCGTTTACAGTGATGTTTAGCAACCAGGGCAAGTGACAGGCACGGACTTTTCAGCCGTGCAGTTGAGAAGTAACAGTGCGGGAAAGTTCGGACAGAACATGTGGGCACTTGAGTGGGAAAACTATCCAGCAAGTTGACAGAGCCATGAGATTTACTTAAACCGTGCTTTGGGGAATTAAACGAAGTACGAGTCACGTGACGGCGAAGAACATTGTTAAAGCCAGATTTGCGAGACTTCCGGACACGTTGACAGAGAAAGTTATGTGCCGTGCAGCTTTAGGTAAAAAAAGTCAGTTCAGCCTCCGTCAGCGAAGAAAACATGTTAACTAGTCGATGTGCGAGCTCTACTTCCGAGCAACGTTTTAAAGCACTGATTACTTCCATGCTGTGCAGCTTGAGTTCAAGCCAAGTGCAGTGAGGGAGTAACACGTCAGCGAGACAGTTCAAAAAATGATGGAGTTTACTTCAGCAAGGAGTAGAGCACAGTTACATGCTGGGCCTCCGCGGAGCAGGGAAAACAAGTGCAGTGAGGGTGACACGTACAGCAAGAAAACTGTTCACATGTCAGTTGAGCTTACTACGAACAAGTTGAAAGAGCATTTACTGCGCCGTGCAGCTGTAGAGTAAACCAAGTGCCGTGAGGGGTGACACGTGACAGCGAAAAAATGTTGTTCACAATGTTGCGATGTTGGAGGCTCTACTTCCGAGCAAGTTAAAGCCGTGATTTATTCTTCCGTGCAGCTTTAGGAAGAAAAGTGAGTAGGGTAAACATGTGGCACCAAGAAATGTGTGCAACAAGCGAGTTGAGTTTTACTTCAAACGTTGACAGAACGTGAACTTACAACAGTGCAGTGAGGAGTACAGTTGAGGTAACGTGTCACGCAGCCGTTGACAGAAAACATTTTTACATAGTCGAGTTGGGGTCGTACTCGGGCACGTTGACAGAAGACAGTTTCTTGCGTTGCAGCTTAGGAAGTAAACCGGCATTTGGGTTGACGACGTAACGAAAACATTTGTTCAAATAGTCGATTGGGGCTCTATTCCGAGCAACGTTGACAAGACGGACTGTATACTGCGAGTGCAGCTTTTGAGACTACAAAACCGTGATTACGTACGTACGTGGAGAAGAAACAAGTTGCACGTGAGTTGGACACCGAAGAACGTTGAGTACGTGTTCGTGCATTCCGGCAACTGTGAAGAAGTAATATGCGTAGTGACACGTTAGGAAACCAAAAGTGGTTACAGCGGAAGTTGAACATTTTTCAAACGTGCAGAGCATGATTACTTGCAAGGGGTCAGTGAACTTCATGCGTAGTGAGGGAAAAGGAGTGAGCGAAGGAACAACGTTGTTCAACATAGTCGTGTTGCGAGCTCTACTTGAGCACGTTGACAAGAGGGTTTACTTGCATGCCGTGCAGCTTTGAAGAAGTAAACCAAGTGCAGTGAGGGGTGACCGTTACAGAAAATGTTGTTAACATAGTCGATGTTGCGAGCTCTACTTCCGAGCGTCAACCTTTGAAAACACATTTATTGACGTGCGCTTGAGGAAGTAAAACATGTTAAAGGGTGCACGTCACCCGAGAATACAGGACAATTAGTGATGGTGCACTGAGAGCAAGTCTGGTTGACAGGACAGTACTTCATGGTCAAGCAGTTGGGACCAGCTCGGAGAGGTAAAGTGCAGGAAAAAAACATGTGTTAAACAAATGAGTGAGCTCTACCTTCCGAGCGAACGTTCCAAGAGACTGATTTACTTTCCGTGCATTGTGAGGAAGTAAACCAAGTGCATGGGGGTGTCACGGACAAAGAAACAGTTGGTTCAACATAGTCGATTTTCGGTCAATTCGAAGAACTTGACAAAGCCGATTTATGCATGCGTGCAGCTTTGGGAAGTAACCAGGCATGAGGGGTGCACGTGACAGCGAGAAACATGTGTTCAAAATACGATGTTGCAAGCTCTACTTCCGAGCAACGTTACGAAGTATTTTTTCTGCCGTGCAGCTTTGGGAAGAAACCAAGTGCAGTAAGGGTGACACTGCAGCAAAAAACATGTGTTCAACATTAATCGAGTTTGGGGCTCTATTCCGAGTCAACTTTGGGGGACGTGAATTTTCAAGAAAAAGTTTAAGGAAATACCAATGACGAGGTGAACACGTGAAGGAAAGAACATTGAACTAAAAAACGGGGTTGCGAGCTTACTTCCGAGAACGTTGACAAAGCACGTGATTTCTTGCATGCCGTGCATTTGAGAAGTACCAAGTGCAGTGAGGGTGTGACACGTGACAGCGAAGAAACATGTTTTCAACATAGTCGAGTTGCGAGCTCTACTTCGAGAACGTTGACAGAAGTATGTTCTGCATGGAGCTCACTTGAGAAGTTACCCAAAGGGGCACTGACTTAACAACATGTTGTTAACTAGCATGTTGCGAAGTATTCGAGAACGTCGAGAAGCTTTTAATGCATGCCTGCATGGAGGACGGAAACCAAGGCAATGAGGTGAACGTGACAGAAAAGTTGTCAACATAGTCGATGTTGCGCTCTACTTCCGAAACTTACGAGCAGTAATTTACTTGCATGCCGTGCAGCTTTGAGGAGAAAAACAAGTGCAGTGTGGGGCACGTGACACGAAGAAAATGTTGTTAAATAGTCGATGTTGCGAGCTCTATCGGCAACGTGAATACAGAATTTTGCATGCCAGTGCATTTAGGAAGTAAACCAGTGCAGTGAGGGGACACGTAACAGGAACATGGTAACATATTGCGAGTCATTCGAGAACGTGACAAGCACTGTTTACTTGCATGCCGAGTGTGGGTAACCAAGCAGTGAGGGGTGACACGTGACGCGAGTCACTGTTGTTTCAACATAGTCGATGTTTGAGCATCAAATTTAATACAAGCCAGTGAGTTTTCCCGGGGAGATTGAAGTAATAAACATGAGTGGGGGTGACGGACACGAAAACCGTTGTTTCACAGTCGTTGCGAGCTCTACTCAGAAACGTTGACAAAGGTGTTATTGCATGCCGTGCAGCTTTTTTGAGAATAACCAAGTGCAGTCGGGGTGACACGTGAACAGCGAAAACTTGTTCCAGTCGAGTGCACTCAGTCAGTGACAGGACAAAGACACGTGATTTACTTCGATGGGTCTCGGAGGGGGACAAGTACCAGCACGTGAGGTTGTGACCTGCAGCGAAGGACAAAAGGAAACAGTGATGTTCAGCCTGCAGTTCCGAGGCAACGTGAAAACAAGGATTTTACTTGCATGCCGTGCAGCTTTGAGAAAAACCAAGTGCAGTGAGGGGACCGTACAGGAAGAAACATGTTTTTCACGTCGAGTTTGCGAGCTCTACCGCAAGGGAGCACGAATTTATTATGCCTGCAGCTTTGAGGAAGTAAACCAAGTGCAGTGAGGGGGGACCGTGACAGCGAAGAAACATTTTTTTCAACCTATCGATTTGGGGGAGCTCACTTTTCCCACCCAAAGTTGACAAGGAAAGTGATTTACTTGTTCCGTGGGAGCTTTGGGGAAATAAAACCCAAATGCAGTGAGGGGTGACACTTTAAACGAAAAAACATGTTGTTCAATATCATGTTGCGAGCTTCTACTTCCGGCAACGTTGAAAAAGCACTGATTTACTTGCATGCCGTGCACTTTGAGGAAATAACCAATGCAGTGAGGGGTTTACACTTTAAAAGCGAAGAAACATGTTGTTCAACATAGTCCCATGTTGCGAGTCTACTTCCGGGGCAACGTTGAAAAAAGCACGTGATTTACTGCAAAGCGGCACCTTTTTTAGGAAGTAAACCAAGTGCAGTGAGGGGTTTTGACACGTGACAGCGAAGAAACATGTTTTTTTCCCAACATAGTCCCCATTTTCGACTCTACCCTTTCCCAGCAACCCTTGACAAAAACACGTGATTTACTTGCATTCCGTGCAGCTTTTTAGGAAGTAAAACCCAAATGCAGTGAGGGGGGACAAAAGTACAGCGGGGGGGGAAAAATTTGTTCAACCCTAGTCGATGTTGGGGAGCTCTAAATTCCGGCCCAATTTTGACAAAAAGCACGTGATTTCCCCTTTCCTGCCCTGGGAGCTTTGAGGAAGTTAAAACCCAATTTCAGTGAGGGGTGCACGTGACAGGAAGAAAAATGTTTTTTCCCAAAATAGTCGATGTTGCAGCTCTACTTCCGAGCAACGTTGAAAAAACACCTGGAATTTTTCTTGCATTTCCGGGGCAGCTTTTAGGAAGTAAAACCCAAGGGGCAGTGAGGGGTGACACGTGACAACGAAGAAACATGTTGTTCAACACAGTCGAGTTGCGAAACTTTTACTTCCGAGCAACGTTTTTACAGAAGGGACGTGATTTAACTTTTGCCGTGCAGCTTTAAAGGGAAATAAAAACCCCAATTTCGTGAGGGGGGACACGTACCGCGAAGAAACATGTTGTTTCAACATAGTCGATGTTGGGGAGCCCCTACTTCCGGGAAAGTTTTCAAAGCACGTGGTTTACTTGCATGCCGTGCGCTTTGGGGGAAATAAACCAATTCAGTGGGGGGGTGACACGGGGACGCGAAGAAACTGTTGTTTTTAAAAATAGTCGATGTTGCGAGCCTACTTCCGAGCAACGTTGACAAAGCCCTGATTTTTCTTGCATCCGTGGGAGTTTTTAGGAATAAACCAAGTGCAGTGAGGGGTGACACGTGACAGCGAAGAAACCCTGTTGTTCAAAATAGTCGATGTTTTCGACTCTACCTTCCGAGCAACGTTGACAAGAGCACGTGATTTACTTGCATGCCGTGCAGCTCTTGAGTTGTTAAACCCCGTTGCAGTTATGGGGTGACACGTGACAGCGAAGGAAACATGTTTGTTCAACATAGTCGATGTTGCGACTCCCTACGTTCTCGAGCAACGTTTGACTAGAAGCACGTGATTTTACTTGCATGCCTGTGCAGCTGTGAGGAAGTAAACCAAGTATACAGTTGGAGGGGTGACCGTGCAGCGACGACTGTTGTTCAACATAGTCGATGTTGCTCAGCCTCTACTTCCGAGCCAACGTGATACAAAAGCACATGATTTACTTCATTCCGGTGCAGTGCGTTGAGGAAGTAAACCAAGTGCAGTGAGGGGTGACACGTGACATGACAGAAGAAACATGTTTGTTTCAACAAAGTCGATGGTTGCGAGCTCTACTCCGAGCAACGTTGACAAAGCCACGTGATTTACTTGCTGCCGTGCAGCGGTGAGGAAGTAAACCAAGTGCGTGAGGTGGGTGACACTGACAGACGAAAAAACATGTTGTTCAACATAGTCGAGTTTCGAGCCTACTTCCCAGAAAAGTTGATAAAAGCAATGATTTTTTGCATCCGTGCAGCTTTTTAGGAAGTAAACCAAGTGCTGAGGGGGGGACACTGACAGCGAAGAAAATTGGTCAAAAATAGTCGATGTGCGATCTACTCCGAGCAAAATTTACGAAGTACTGATTACTTTCATCCCCTGAGCTTTGAGGAAGTAAAAAAGTGCAGTGAGGGGTACACGGACACGAAGAAACATGTTTTTCCCAAATAGCGATGTTTCGAGCTTACTTCCGAGCAAAAGTTGCAGAAGCCGTGATTTATTGCTGCCGTGCAGTTTGGGGAAGTAAACCAAGGCATGAGGGGGGACACGTGAAAGCGAAGAAACATGTTGTTCAACATAGTCGTGTTGCGAATCTACTTCCCAGCAAAATTGACAGAAGCACGTGATTTTCTTCATGCCTTTTCAGCTTTGGGGAAATAAACCCAAATGCAGTGAGGGTGACACGTGACAGGAAGAAACATGTTGTTCAACATGTCGATGTTGCGAGCTCTACTTCCGAGCAACGTTTATAAAAAACACCCGATTTACTTGCAGCCGTGAGCTGGAGGGGAAATAAACCAAGGCGTGAGGGGTGACACGTGACAGCGAAGAAACATGTTTTTCAAAAATAGTCGAGGTTTTCGAGCTTACTTCCCAGCAAGTTTACAAGAGCACGTGATTTACTTGCATGCCGTGCAGCTGGAGGAATTTAAAACCCAAATGCAGTGAGGGGGGAACTTGGACAGGAAGAAAAAAAATGTTGTTCAAATAGTCGATGTTGCGAGCTTACTTTTCCCAACAACGTTGACAAGGCACGTGATTTTCTTGCATCCCTGAAACTTTGGGGGGAAAAAACCCAAAGGGGTGAGGGGGGGACCTGACACGAAGAAAAAATGTTTTTCAAAATAGTCGATGTTGGAGCCCCTACTTCCGAGCAACTTTACAGAAAAACTGATTTACTTGCATGCCCTGCAGCTTTGGGGAGTAAACCAAGGCGTGAGGGGTGAAACCCTGACAGCGAAGAAACTGTTTTTAACCTAGTCGATTTGCGAGCTCTCTTCCCCAGCAACGTTACAGAAGACGTGATTTACTTGAGCCGTGCGCTTTGAGGAAATAAACCCAAATGGTGAGGGGGAACCCTGACAGCGAAGAAACATGTTGTTTAACATAGTCTGTTGCGAGCTTACTTCCGAGCAACGTTTTAAAAGCCCTGATTTTCTTGCATGCCGTGCAGCTTTGAGGAATTTTCCAAATGCAGTGAGGGTGACACGTGACAGCAAAAAAACATGTTGTTCAAAAATAGTCGAGTTGCGAGTCTTCTTCCGAGAAAGGGGAAGAGCACGTGATTTACTTTCATGCCGTGCAGCTGTGAGGAAATTAACCAATGCAGGAGGGGGAACGTGACAGCGAAGAAAATGTTGTTTAACATAGTCATTTGCGAGCTCTACTTCCCAGGGAACTTGACAAAACACAGATTTTCTAGATGCCCTGCGCGGGGAAGTAAAACCAATGCAGTGAGGGGGAAACTGACAGCAAAGAAAAGTTTTTCAACATTCGAGTTGCGAGTCTACTCCCAGCAACTTTTCAGAAGACTTTATTTACTTTCATTTCCCTGCAGCTTTGAGGAAAATAAACTAAGTGCAGGGGGGGTGCAGTGACAGCGAAGGAAAAAAAGTTGTTCAACATAGTCGATTTGCGAGCTCTACTTCGAGCAACGTTAAGAAGCCGTGTTTTATTTTCATTTCCGTGCACTTTGAGGAAGTAAACCAAGGGGTGAGGGTTGAACGTGACAGCGAAGAAAAATGTGTTCAAATAGTCGATGTTGGACTCTATTCCCAGGCCGTTGAAGAAGCACGTGATTTTTCTTGCATCCGTGCAGCTTTGAGGAAGTAAAACCCTTTTCAGTGAGGGGGACACGTGACAGCGAAGAAAAAAGTTGTTCAACATAGTCGATGTTGCGAGCTCTACTTCCGAGCAACGTTGACGACTTCCAACCAACGAATCAACGATATTTTGTAATTGATCAAATATTTCTCTACTAATGACCAGCATAGATACTGCTGACTATTGAGTGTTTTCTGACTAAGTGCATATTGTATCCATGTTTTTCTGACTACTACAACGTTTCATTTATCCTTCCTTTGTGGTTATATTAGGGAAAAAGCCCAAAATCGTTTTTAAACGAGTGAGTGAGTGAGCTAAGTGTTGAGTAGCCATACCCGGGAACATCCCCTTTCCTCCCCTATACCTAAGGAAACTAGCCCAGTATGAGGAATGAACCGGGTACTCAACACATGGCTCACTCACTCGTTTAACAACGATTTGGCGTTTCCCTAGATATTTAAATTGAAAAATTTGAAATGCGAAACGTGTTCAAAACGTATTAGCGTGAAACATTAACAAATTTCCAAGATAAAACAAAATCACCTAAGTTTTATTTTCCCATTTAACACCCCTCAAAAATAATATGTGTGTGTAAAAATATAAAAAAAGTTCGAGCTAACGGGTATCGAACCTCAACCCTCCGTGTGGTAGGCTAAATGCTTACCAATAGGCCATGCAAGCAACGTAGATGTGGTCCCGATAGCTGCTACTAAACAAATGCTATCGATATTTAAAAAATCACATTTTTATTTATTGTAGGATTAAATCGCAATGGATCTAGTTGATTTTGTTAGCAGTTCTCAATAATTTCGTACCGGATGTCTGTTTAAAATTTCAGCCCAAACTGTTCAGCGGTTCGGCTGATTTTCGACGTACATACAGACAGACAGACAGATAGACAGACAGAATCACAGAATGAGAACCGTTCGAGTTGAATGGAGACACTCGGTCGCTCCGCTTCCTCGTTTAATCATACTAGGGAAACGCCAAAGTCGTTGTTAAACGAGTGAGTGAAACATGTGTATAGTACGCGGTATCATTCCCCATGGGCTAGATCGTGCCTTAGGTAATAGGTATATGGGAGAAATGGCGATGTTCTCAGGTAGGCCTACTCTTAAGGTTTTTTTTGTTTTTCATGGTAAAACTTGGCTCACACACTCGTTTAACATCGACTTTGGCGTTTTCCTAGTTTAAATTGAACATTCAATTTGCGAATCGTGTTCAAACGTATTAGAGTGAAACATTAACAAATTTCTAAGATAAACCATAATCACCTAATTTTTATTTCACATTTCACATCCCTCAAAAATAATATGCAAGTGTAAAAATATAAAAAAGTTCAAAACTAAACGGGTGTCGAACCCCAACCCTCCGTGCGGTAGGCTCTATGCTTACCAATATGCCATGGCATACACGTAGAGTTCGTCCCAGTAGCTGCTACTAAACAAATGGTATCGATATTTAAAAAAAATCAGGGATTAAATCGTAATGAATCTAGCTGATTTTGTTAACAGTTCTCAGTAAACTCGTGCCGGATGTCTTTTTAAAATTTCAGCGCAATCTGTTCAGCGGTTCGGCTGATTTTAGACGTACAGACAGACAGAATCACAGAATGAGACCCGTTTGAGTTGAATGGAGACACTCAGACGCTCCACTCCCTCGTTTAACCACGCGTACATGGAGTGGCGTACTCAGGAATATTTTTCGGCGGTGGGCTCGGACCAATTGACGACTGGTGATGGGCGGAGCGCTAGGTCACGTGACGAGAAGGTGGGATAAATCCTCATTTCGCAAGTTGACGCCTGCTGAACGGCGCAACACTTATCACGCTCTAACTTTGTTACCATTCGACATTTGGACAAAACCTTTAGAATCGTATGTAGCAAACATATCATTTCTTCTCATAGTGATTATCTCGAATTTTTAGACTCATCCGTAAATTTGGTATATCGATGTACGTATTATACATGAAAAAAATATCAAAGATTATAACTTTTCTCATCTTCAATTGACAAAAAACTACTGTTCGGATTTCGACATGATATCTTTTTAAATATGCATCAGACTATTTAACAAAGATATAAATCAATTTTCTAGATAGGAAGTGCACTGAACGAAAATTTACAGCATAGAGTAATATGCAGAGTGTAGTTTTTCACGGCTCACCCGCACGTCAAAAGTGTGTATTTGTTATGAAAACACACACCTTGCATATAAGTCTATGCTGTGAATTTTCGTTCAGTGCACTTTCTATCTAGAAAGTTAATTTATTTCTTGTCTTAAGAGTGAGATGCATACTTTGAATGAGGTCTTGTTGAAATCCGATTGAAAGTTATTTGTCAAATAGAAGTTGACTAAACATATAATTTTTAATATTTTTTCCATGTATAATACGTACATCGATATAACAAGTTTACGGCTGTGTCTAAAAATTCGAGATCATCACTTCTAGAAGGAATTATATGTTTACTACGTATTATTCCAAAGGTTTTTTCCAAATTATGAATAGAATAAAAGTTAGAGCGTGATAAGTGTTGCGCCGTTCAGCAGGCGTCATCTTGCTGAATGAGGATCTATCCCACATCATTCCGCCACGTTGCTTCGTGACGTCAGGGGGCGGGTAAATCACTAGTCGTCAATTACTCCATGTGGGCGTGGGGGCAATGCCCCTCCCCACAATAGTGCCGCAGGCAATTTTGTTATTAAATTCATATTTGCTAAGTGTGTTTTGACAGAATATATAGGTAGATATATAGATAACTTAATTATCTTGACTGGCACATTGTACATGTTTGACTCCCGGAGGAGGAGGTGAATTAGTCGTTCCGATAGGCAAAATTGTAGGCTCAAAGGGGGTGGCAAAGGTTTAGGCATACCATTCGATTCCTTACACCCACAGCTTTAATTTTAAGCTTGATTAACTCAACATTTCGTTCCCCTTCATAGCGTCGCGACGCTATGAACACGACCGACGCTCAATTTTTCGTCCGCACAATGACAACTTAAATATTAAATTTCTTTGTTATAAATGCGCTTACAGACATCATATTTGGTCCATGTTTTCACCATTAATCACGTTTTAATATAGTGTACTTGTTATACGTCCAAATACAAAAATACTGTCTGTTTCATGATCAAAATAGACCTCAAAATACGTATTTTTAAGAATACGCACTGCTTTGTTTGATGTCAAAGGAAAAGTTTTTTCAAAAATGGTTATTCAAATAGTTAATATAATAGTTAAATGATATAGGCAACAAAAATAACTATCTTGAATTTGGCCATAAATATTACAGATACACTGTAAATAATAAAATACCTAAAGCTGCGCGTGGCACCGAGTAGGGAAAAAATACTATATCACTGAAAAATTTCCTTCTAATTAAAGTTAATTCATTATTTTTCACTCTTGAACGTAAATAAATCAAATCATGATTGGAATAATTAATGTAATTCGAACAAAAAGTACAGCCAGTTTCAAAAAGTGGGTCCCCGGTATATTTTTGTAAGAAAATGAAGGTTTGCAAAGACTATTGTCCAGTGGATTTGTTTAAGTTGTATATTAGATTCATAATTATCACCTTACTGAGATAAAACATAACATGATATACATTTTTTGGCGATTATGGCTATGCAAATAGTTGAATTCCTGAAAAAAATAATATGTAAAAAACCCCGTGACCCTCAATATTTTCTTTCACACTTTCCCACTTCAATGCCAAATTACTTACTTTAAGCATAGCGTTCAAGCGTTTAAAATATAATTCTGAGAGTATCTTACACAAGAAAAAAAGCATTGTTTCAGGGAAAATATAAATAATTTTGTAGGTATGGGACTGTTCCAAAAAGTAGGTCCCTACATGTAAAACCAGAAAATAAATATATATATACAATTGTATACATTGTACAGTTTTTTTCCAACAATTACACCATGTACATGTACATGTACATTTTTTGTTAGCAATTAATATGTCATTACATTAAGACACATTTTAATAGTAGACATAAAGCAATATAACTGTCAAATAAAAAATAGAAACCTCTAAACAGTAAATGCAGATTGCTGGCATGCAGCTTTCAGGCTCGGGCATATGCCAAATCATACCGTTATTTATCGTTATATGTATTTTTAGAAATTAATTTTGCCCACAAAAAGGAATTGACGCAAAACGTAATTATTTATAAGTTTTATAATAAATAAAGAAGTACAGTCTGTTCACAATATTCTTTTGCAGAGAATCATTTCGCTTCAAACATTGTTATATAATGGTACTAGTCAAAATTCCTGCAGTAGCCTAGCAATGATGAAAGGGAAAAGGATTGCATAATTATTCGATACGTAAAATGTAGGCCATAAACAATAAAAAATTTTATTTTTTCAATAGGAACATCACTAATATTTTCAGACCTTCATTACGTCAGTGTCAATGTTTTCTTCGTTTCATCCTCTCTTGTACTGACATCATAATTTGTGCAAGTCTGTATCTTGCACATGTCGGTACGCCCGAAGATAATTACGCAATCAATAACATGACTAAGGAAGGCATTGGCGTGAACAATTGCATGCTAGAGTTCCAGCCCCATCAGTGGAGCGGTTCAATGTTCAACCAATCTTCTCAAAGACCGGCGTGGGTTTCAGAAATAATTGTTGATATTTCCATCCATGCAACTCGGGGGAGGTACTTTGAAAAGGATTCCAAGGCTCATTTCCCTATACCAGACTGTTGTTTTCACGTGTGATGTATTTTGAAGTGCGTCTTTACAAGGTGGGAGAAAAGTATGTTCTATAGTGCCCCTTTTCGTGCAGGGAAAAACGAACAGCGAATAGCGCAAATCGTTTTATTTGTTATGCTATCTCCCCCGTAAATATTACACACAAATCTTCTACACCATCCTTTTACTATTCTACAATTCTTTCTTCTTTACTTGTGGAAAATGAATGCTATCGGTACACTAGAGACTGGTATTGATAACGTACCAGTCCTTTATCGTAGCCAAGAAGAAGTCGATACTATAGAATTTCACTTTATGCTAATCACGCGACAGGAGCGGGATATGAAGACTTTATTATCATTTTTGACGACACGGATGTCTCCATATTGATTCTTTCATTTGCCATCAATCAACCAAAAGTAAACTACACTGATGTTCACTGATGTCCAAGGAGCACTTGTGGCAGAACCTATAAAAATGTGGAATGTTGTTTTGGACATCAGCAAGGATCTTCGAGGCACGAGATTTCTTCATTGATTTTAAAAGGGTTTTTGCATTAAAGTTTGCTAGTTCGACGCCGTTTCTTTGAGAATGTAATTATGACAAGGATAAAAAATTAATCAATTAAAATACATAAATAATGTACAAATAAAAATAAAAAATTGTTTTTAATTTGTCTGCAATTTAAAAAACTAACCTTGTATTTTTATCTAAAAAAACGGGTACTCTCCCAAAAGGGGAAAATTTTTTAGACATGAAATCTTTCATAGTACGCTTGGGGGCAGAAAAAAATGCAAACACACCCTTTTGGGATGCACGGGATTGTCTTGATGTTATACATGTAAGCGCTTTTGAAGGAAAAGGAAAGATAGCTGCAGCAAAAAAAATAATCGAGTCAGTTGCTCTACACGGACAAGCTTTTGATGGGAATCCCGAAACAATGGATGGTGTAGAAGAGTTTGTGTATTAACGTTATGGAGGAGAAAGCATATCAAAAGTAAACGATTTGCGCTATTCGTTGTTCTGCACGAAAAGGGGAACCATAGAATTTCTACCTTTGTCCCTCCTTGTAAAGACGCACTTCATAAACACATCAAACGGCAAACGTGCAAACTATCAGTCAGATATATGGAAAAGAGCCTTGGAATCCTTTCCAGGAAAAAATCCTCCAGAGTTGCATGATGGAAGATATCAACGATTTCTGACCCGCGCCGGTTTATTTTGACTAGAGATAGCCATTATAAAACAATCCTTGAAGCAAGATGAGTTCTCTGCAAACGAATACTGTGAACAGACTGTACTTCTTTATTTATTGGATGAGCGAAGCGAAAACTTCAATTTCACTGACCCCCAAAAAATTTAGCTCGGGTGTTTTTTTTTTTTTTTTTTTTTTTTTGTTTGTTTGTTTTTCTGTCTGTTTGTTAACTCTCTACCAGGCAAACGGCATATCCGATCTTGATGAAAATTTGAGGGGACCTTCGAAATCTCTGAACTTAGAGGTGTATTGTTTTTGGGTACAATCGAAGAAATATTTCTCATGAATATCGTACTTTTACGATATTTTTCGATTTTTAGTGCGATACTTTCGTGACATTTGGGCCGATTCTGACCAAACGGGTGGGGTTACAACGTTCATATTATACAACGACATTAAGGTTATGGTGATGTAGTACCTTTTGAAAGAAAAAGTTGAAAAAGTTAGCCGAAATTCATAGAAATAAAGCTTTTAATATAAGTTTTTTTGATTTGTATGCGATATTTTCGTGCCATTGAGCCAATTCTGAACAAACGGGTGGGGCTACAACGTTCATATTATACATGGACAATAAGGTTATGGTGATAAAGTACCTTTGAAAGAAAAAGTTGACAAAGTTACCCAGAATCCATAGAAATAAAGCTTTTAATATAAGTTTTTAACGGTAAATAATAACAAATTGACAAGTAACAATAGAAACTTGACAAAAAATCACCTACAATGCGTGGGAAGCAAAAAAAGCAACAAAGCACTCGCAAAAGTAAAGATATCCCACGCAGACTAAAAACTTTAAAAAAAGCTCATCCATCAACGCGGCGGGACTTGAGCGTTTTCCTAGTTAGTTATCTTTAAAAGTTACGTTTTGCGTAATTTCTTATTGTGGCAACAATTACTAAATTCACTAAGTTTCAACTTGGTCGGGTAGGGGGTGGGATGGTCTTACCACATTCTTGGCTCCCCGGGCTTATCGAAGCCGGCTAGCCATGCCTGGCTCTTCTCCCATATCATCTCTTTCTTCCTCTGCATCATCTACTTCACTTGCTTCCTCTTCACTGTCTTCTTCCTCAGGGACCTCTAAAAGTTGTTGACATAATTTTCGTTCTTCCCAACAATTTTCCTGGTTTATCCTTTCCCAAGCTGCATTTCTCCTTTTCAATTCCATTGCTATGACTTCTTCCCATCTCAGTCTGTGCCTCTCTCTTTTTCTCTGTTTGTTTTCTGCGTCTTGTTTTTATTGCATCTTCGGAATCCTGTCCTTCTGCATCCTCTTCATAGATATATAACCCCTATTGTAGGCTATATAACCCCTATTGTAGGCTAGATTAGCAGTCGGTGGTCCACTTCCGTGACACATAGAAGCCATCTTGAAATTCCAGTTTACATGTAAACCAAATGGGAGTGATTTGTAGCACAAATAGTTCTCAAGATTGCCGCCAGGTTGACAGATAAGCATACTAGCCTTTAACACCAAATGATTACTAAATCCCCTTATGCTAATGCTTATGCTTCGTATTGTTTCTGTTTGTGCAATACCATGCTGCACAAGATAAAAACCATATCAAACAAGCCCGTAAAATACTTTATTGCGTTAAAAAAGCAAAAATTAAAACGCCCAATCGCCATCTTGAAATGGGCCGATTGACTCTTCAATTTGCTACGCTCGCGCCTGTGCGGAGGTACAGGAGACTGCTAATCTAGCCTACAATAGGGGTTATATATCTATCATCCTCTTCATGTATTTAAACCACCTCAGCCTTTCTTTCCCTAGCTTAAAGTTTAAACTCTCTACTCCAAGTTCTTTCCTTATCTTCGTGCTCCTCATCTTATCAATCCTCGTACCCCCCATTACACTCCTTAAAAATTGCATTTCCGCAGCTTCAATTTGTCTTTCTTTCTTTACCCCCAACTGGCCATGTCACTGCACCATATGTGAGTACCGGTACAAAATATGCTTTGTATATTACTAGGAAAACGCTAAAGTCCCGCCGCGTTGATGGATGAGCTTTTAAAAATGTTTAGTTTGCATGGGATATCTTTACTTTTGCAAGTTTTTTGTTTTGCTGCCTACGCATTGTAGCTGATTGTTGTCAAGTTTCTTTTGTTACCTGTCAATTGGTATTATTTTCCGTAAAAAACTTATATTAAAAGCTTTATTTCTATAGATTTTGGCTAACTATTTAAACTTTTTCTTTTAAAAGGTACTACATCACTATAACCTTAATGTCCATGTATAATATGAACGTTGTAGCCCCACCAGTTTGGTCAGAATTGGCCCAAATGGCACGAAAATATCGCACAAAAAATCAAAAAACTTATATTTAAAGCTTTATTTCTATAGATTCTGGCTAACTTTTTCAACTTTTTCTTTCAAAAGGTACTACATTACCATAACCTTAATGTCCATGTATAATATGAACGTTGTAGCCCCATCCGTTTGGTCAGAATTAACCCAAATGTCACGAAAATATCGCACTAAAAATCGAAAAAAATCGTAAAAGTACGATATTCATGAGAAATATTTCTTCGATTGTACCCAAAAACAATACACCTCTAAGTTCAGAGATTTCGAAGGTCCTGTCAAATTTTCATCAAGATCGGATATGCCGTTTGCCTGGTAGAGAGTTAACAAACAGACAAAAAAACAAACAAAAAAAAACAAACAAAAAAAAAAAAACACCCGAGCTAAATTTTTTGGGGGTCAGTGAAATTGAAGTCTTCGCTTCGCTCATCCAAAAAGTTTAAATCATATTTCTAATAAACGGTAAATAACGGTAGGATTTATCATTATGCACTCGAGCCTTCAAGCTGCATGCAGCAATCTGCATTTAGTGTTTGGAGTTTTTCTATTTTTTATTTGACAGTTATATTGCCTTTATGTCTACCTTTATGCCTTTATGCTTTTATGTGTTTATGTTTATATGTTTATATTGTGTCTTGATGTAATGACATTAATAGCTAAACAATTTACATGTACATGGTGTAATTGTCGTAATGACAAATGTACAATGAATACAATACGTATATATAAATATTTATTTATTAGTTATACATTTAGGGACCCACTTTTTGGAACAGTCTATACCTACATATTATTTATATTTCCCTGTAACAATGCTTTTGCTTGTGTAAGATAATCTTAGAATAATATTTTAAACGCTTGAACGCTATGCTTAAAGTAAGTAATTTGGCATTGAAGTGGGAAGAAAGAAAATATTGAGTGTCACGCGTTTTGACATATATATTTTTCAGGAATTCAACTATTTGCTTAGCCATAATCGACAAAAATGTATATCATGTTATGTTTTATCCCAGTTAGATGATAATTATAAATCTAATTCAACTAGGCCCTATAAACAAATCCACTGGTCAATTGTCTTTGCAAACCTTCATTTTCTTAAAAATATATAGCTGGGACCCACTTTTTGAAACTGACTGTACTTTTTTGTTTGAATTACATTTATCCTTATCATGATTTGATTTATTTACGTTCAAGAGTGAAAAATAATGAATTAACTATAATTAGAAGTATAATTACGGTGATATAGTACGTTTTTCCCGATTCGGGCTCCACGCGCAAAATCAGGTATTTTATTATTTACAGTGTATCTGTAACATTTTTGGCCAAATTCAAGATAGCCATTTTGTTGCCAACATCATTAACTATTGTCTTGAGCATTTGAATAACCATTGTAAAAAAAACTCTACCTTTGACATCAAACATAGCTGTGCGTATTCTAAAAAAAAACGTATCTTGAGGTCTATTTGATCATGAAACAGACTGTAATTATGTATTTAGACATATAGCAAGTACAATAATTTAAACGTGATAAATGTTGAAAATATGGACACAAATATGATGTCTATCAGTGCATTTTTAGCAAAGAAATTTAATATTTAAGTTGTCACTGTGCGGACGAAAAAATTGAGCGTCGGTCGTGTTCATAGCGTCGCGACGCTATGAAGGCGAACGAAATATTGAGTTAATCAAGCTTCAAATTAAGGCTGTGGGTGTTGGGAATCGAACGGTATATGTGAACCTTTGCCACTCCGATTGAGACAAAAATTCTCGTAAATTTGAGGGTCTATCGGAACGACTAAATTGCCTATGGTAACTTACAAAGTATGTCTGATTCTAGTACTACAAAGTGATCATATTTTATTTTTTAGGAAATGTCAATGGGTTTTGATGAACGATACAAAGATAAATAAATAGATGATATAATTTTTTGCGTAATCCAGAATATGATTTGCAGAATATGATATTAAAGCTGGGTTTTCGGGGGGGGGGGGGGAGAGGGCAAGTTCTCCGAGCCCCATGGATACGCCACTGCATACAAGCCGAACCTTACACATTCAAAAGGGGTTGAGATCTAACGGACAGGCCACCTTATGTAGCCTTCTACATTAGCCCACTATTAGAACATACATTCACTTTACCCCTTGGCTGCATCCTTGCAAAGCTTGGCACAATTTTATTTGCAAATAATGTTTTAAATGTAAAAGTCCGTCAAAGTTTATTTTTCCAAGCTTTGCAAGGATGCAGATACGGGGCAGAGTCGTCGGGGACCCTATCCTGTCCGACGAAGACGACAATGACAACACAAACTATGACGATGACGACCATGACGTAAGAACCTTCGATCCTCCATATACCAGGGCTGTCCCCCAGAAACAAAAAAAAACATGTCAGCGAGGTGAGATGGATTTTTAATTTCTGGATTGATTCCCATAAAATCAATTACTCATACGGGAGTGTATCCCAATGAATGAAATTAAGAAATTAACCCTCGCTCATACCTGCACTAGGTTATGATATTAAAAATCGTGTTTAAATGGTTAGTTCAAAGGCAGCAGAATCGTCGCAGTACTGTTCCAATCTATTCAGATCTATAATGCACCAACAATCTAGATGTTATGAAGTTAACCGTTTTGGTATAGCTAATTGATGGATATTTAATTTTCTGGATTGATTTCCTTAAAATCAATTACCCCTACGGGAGTGTTCCCCGATTATTGAAATGTAGACATTTAAGTATTTCTTGCTGCATGGACAAAAGGACAATCAGGGAAAGAGGGAGCTTGCTGTAATATAGGAGGCACCATAGTCAGTGGTTAATACCATCCATTGCAACAAGTTTTCAAATCGTTTCAACTCGTAGAGCGTCATGGTAATGTTATAAATAAATACGTAAATTCATACACATAATATTAGTAAGTCAAGGAGATTTTTATGAGTAATTTGTGGTAGAGAGGAAACCACAAGACTATAAAGCGGTTTTGAATAATATGCAAAATGACAAAACCGGTAAATAAACCCACATTTGCGGAGATAACCAACAAATTCCTGAAATTGTGATTAAAATAAGTTTAACGTCTAGTTATTTGTAGTAAAAGGTCAATAAGCCTTGAGATAACGGATAAAACCGAGAACTAGCGACGATGACGTTGATTCCTTGACCTATTGTGCTTGAGTATATATATCGAATTCAATGTTATGATAAAAACTTGATAAATCAGTCTGACTTTGGCCCTTGAAGCCAAGCCACGATGTCTGCGATGCTGAGGCTGACTTCGGTAGTGTTATTAGCTGTGCAGATACTCGGTAAGTGTTCTTTGTGTGTTTCTTAGTTCTGACTTTTGATGTTTACGTTTATTTATATAACAGTGTTATTCAAAACGATTAATTCTACAGTAGATAACAAAAAAGAAAATTACAAAACCGATTGCGATAGAAATATAGTCCAGTCAAAAATTAGGGTCAGTGGGTCTATCCTATTTTTCCTAGAAAAGATGCATGCCGTAAAGATATAGTCGGAAAGGAATGTCCACAAGCTATATTATAATCAATATATATATTATAATCAATATAATACATCAAAGTGCAAGATGAAGACTGCTAGTCATTCAGTGTTATTTCGGGCTTTCTTCATGTTCGTTATACTGAGAGGATTTTTTAATTGGTCTGATCACCAACTAAATAACAATGACGATTCTTTGTTCATGGGTCATGAAAAATACGTTTTTGACCCTCTTTAAAGGGAAGGTCTATTGTATCTGAAAAATGTGTCATCTCAAGTTTCACATGGTGTGCTGCAAATCTTAGTCATGGTATGCGACAGAGGATTAACTATGCGAGCTGCTCAAATTCATCCACTGGTATGAGCAAAATTTAAGAGATGTACTTTAGTCTCATCCTATAATCTTAAAATTGTGGATTAATTCCTGCAATTGCACTGTTAACTAGCATTTTGTGGGATATTCACGTGAAAACCCAGGTCCTACAGTCAATCAGCAAAAAGCTGAAAATGATTTGACTGTTTATTACATGAATGCCAGAAGTATTCAGGTACTGATAAACTTAGTGAGTTTAACATGTTTTTTTTTCGGACAACCCAAAGAATGTGATATCATTTGTATAACTGAATCATGGCTGCACGAAAAATATTTATGAAAAATGAAGTCCTAGATAACAGTCAATATGAGGTGCATAGAAAAGGGCCGCATTCCCAAATGCAGGTAAAAGGAAAGGAGGGGGAGTTCTTATTGCTGTCAGCACAAAAGTGACTTCTAATCGACGGGAGGAGTTTGAAACGGCTAAACTTAGAAATGATGTGGTTGAAATAAAAAGGGAACCTAAAAACCAGTCTATATGTAGGGTGTGTTTAATCCCTAAGGCAACCCATTGCTCATTGAAAAGGTTAGGGACAACGTTTTGAAATTGGAATCAACACTTCGACATACGGACAATAAAATTTGTTGTGTGGTGACTTTAATTTACCAGATAAAAATTGGAAGTCTAAAACATCAAGATGACTCAACTGACCTGGACCCGTTTACCAACAAACTCTGTAATGAAACCAGATGTTCATTGAATTTATAAGTGAAGCCAACCTATCACAAAAGTCTCTTTTCCCACCAGTAATAACCACTTCCTTGATCTATTATTTGTTAATAATCCGGACGCCGAGGTTACCGTCACAAACGTTGAACCAGCAGTTATTTCTGATCATTTGCCATTTTTGTGTCGCCTTGTTTTTTCCCACATATGAAATTGAACGACAAACATCAGGACGTGAGACATATAACTGGAGGAAGGCTGACTTAAATAAACTTCGTGATAATCTAAATGAGTGTGACTGGGATGGGAAATGGACATATTGACAGATGTGAACGACAAGTGTGACAAGTGAAGCCCCCCACTGAAAATCAGTTATAATGATGGGTAGACTCTAAATAAAATTTATTTATTTATTTTTTATTTATTTATTCTATAATCTTTTGAACAACAATAGCCAAAACAGTGCCGGTAAACTAAAGTCAACAAAAATAAAATTTAAATCCGGGTGTGGTATGATAAACATGTTCTTGCGGCTTTAAAAAAACGCAAGAACAGAGCTCATCAAATTTCAAAAAAACCCGGGTTTTGGGATTGTCATAAAGTTGATCATCAAAATTATAGAACTTCAAACAACTAAAAACATGAAATTAGTCATACCTTCACAACATTGAAGCAAAAATTCCAGAAAACCCCAAATTATTGTGGAGCTTTGTAAAGAGAAAAATAGATCAAGAGGATACCTACTGAAGTAAAAATATAATGGTATTACTGCGAAAAGTGTTGAATCGTGCTGCCACCTTTTTTCGGAGTTTTTTAAAACAACTTTCACTCCGAAATCACAAGGAAATGTGGTTCTACCTAATCTCTCTGATCAGATTGACGGGTGAACTGTCCAGTTTCAATGTTTTTTGTGAAGAAGTGGAAGATAGCTTGGCAAACTTGTCAATGGCAAATCGCCTGGCCAGACCAAATACCGGTAAATGTGATAAAACATTGTAGAAATCATTATCTATTCCACTGTCAAAAATATTTAACTGTGCTTTAAATGAAGGGAAAACTTATCACTCTCAAATGGAAACATGCTAACTTTTACCCCCGTTCTAAAGAAAGGAAGAAAAAACTCAGTGACTAATTATGGGGCCTATTTCGTTATTAGCCATATTTTCAAAAGTTTTTGGGAAGGTCTCATCTTTTAAAAGATTAAATAATCACCGTGGCAGACTACATATCACCAAGTCAGCATGGATTTGTGAACGGGAAAACACAACGGTTACTAATCTTACTGAATTCACCCACGATATTGCAACGTCCTTAAACTTAGGGTATCAAGTTGATGCTGTTTACACGGACTTTAGTAAAGCTTTTGACAGTGTTGATCACGATCTTCTCCTTTTTAAATTAAAATCCTATGGAATTCCCGGGTAAAAATTCATCAATTACTTAAAAGCTACCCTTACTGGAAGAACTCAGTCAGTTGTCATTGATACAACAAGATCATCTTCGAAAGCGTAACATCTGGAGTGCCGCAAGGTTTCAATTTTGGGTCCACTACTCTTTACCCTGTTTGTGAATGACATACCGTCTTGTTTTTTTGTCATCGAGCTGTTTAATGTTTGCTGATGATTTAAGATATATCGTCCATTACGAAGAGATGCCGACCGTGCCTGCCTACAGTCAGATCGGACGCGCTTGCAGAGTGGTGCAGAACATGGAAGCTTTCTCTTTAATGTATCTAAATGTGCAGTCATTACGTTTACTACAAAAACGAAACATGTTAAATTTCATATCTACACTCTCAATGATCAGATTTTGGAAAGAGTCACTAAAGTCAAGGATTTAGGGTGTCATCATAAACTCATGATCTATCATTTCAGAATCACCTTTCTAACATTATTCCAAAATCATTTAGGTTGCCCTTGGTTTCTTAAGACGAAACTGCTCTAAAGAATTCTCCAAAACTACAATGCGGAAGTTGTACCTTTTCTTGTTAGGGGCCCCATTTTGATTAAGCTAGCTCTATTTTGGGAAACCCCTTCAAATCACCAAAATTCAGAATGTAGAAAGGGTCCAACAGTGTTTCTAAAAACATCAATGCATAAAATGTAACCATTCGATTTTCAATAGAGTAGATTATGCACAACTTTGTAAAGATGCTAACCTAATGACGTTAAGAAACCCCAAGGAACTATTCTGACATGGTTTACCTTTACAAAATTGTAAATAATTTAACAAACACTAGTTCAATTCTAGGCAAATTAAATTTCATATACCCCCCAAACATACACGCCCTCATAAAACTTTTCAACCAGCCTCTAAGTCATCTCGACCCTTTCCCTAAAAAATTTATGCATCAACAGTTGCAGCATTCATTTAATAAGTTAAAACCTCTTGAAGGAACGACATTGATCTCTACTCACAAAATAAATTTTTTAAAATTTTAAAACTGTGATCACTCAAGCTTTAGGATTTAACATTATAATTTACTCACTAGCTTATTTCCATTAGTTCTTCTTTAATACGCATTTTTCATTTCTTTTCTTTCAAGAATATCTGTTATTAATTTTTATTGTTATAAATTTTGATAGTTTCACATTTAAATTGATAATTTCAAATATTTTAAAGAGTTACATGTATTATTTTATGTATATTGTATATTTTAATGTCAATAAGTTTATGTTTTCTATCCATTAGGCTATGCTATGATTTGCACTTGTGAAGTATTTGTACTCTGTTGTAATATGCATGATAATAAATTAAAATTAAAAATTAAATGCAAATCTAATCACGCGCCTTTTGATTTGATGAGTATTTAAGGGCTATTAAACCGCTTAAACCCAAAAATATATTCATTATGGCCAACTAGTTGAACCAACCACTTGAATTCGCTATAACGATTGAAGAACACATAGGAAAAAACTTTCATTCAGTATTTCCAGTGTCGGGATTCTGACCCGGACCTTCCAAACAAGAATATCGCGCTTTACGCTAGAGCCAACACTGATGGTGATGCAAACATTATCAGCCCACGCTTCAACGATGAGAGGGCTTGTGAGAGAGATACCATATCTTTAATTTAGGGCACACACAATTTCCAGTTGAAATTTTTATAAACTAGGAAGCTTCGCAAACGCTTTTTCAGGCGCGTTGTTGGATGAGCGTATTTTTTTAAAAAAGAAAAAAGCGTAAAATGGAGATTTGTATAAGAAATAATTTTTTGGTTACGCTCAAATTTCACACGAATATATTCATTCATAAAATTAAGGTTATGTGAAAAAATCAATACAATAGGATGTGGGATAACCAGAGGTATACACACTACACTAATAACTTTGGAATCAAATTTGACAAGCTTTATTGTAAAACACCAAAACACTCGGAATAAACACTTGCACAATACATGAGACAAGATGCCCGAAGGCCCGCCCGAACTCGACTGCCGTCCCTTCTCCCTACCTCCCCTCACCAACCCCCCCATATGTGTTGCATGGGTGGTACCTCTCCTCGGCGAGAGGGGGTGAGACACTCTACCGAGTGTGTGTTCCCATTACAGCCCCCCAATTAAAAGAATGGAACTACATTATTTTAATTATAAGAAGTAGGGAACAAAATAATATCTTGAAACTACACAATGAAATACCCCAATATGCATATCAAACTAAACGCTTATAACTATCATTTTTCATTTTGTTGATTTTTTCATTTTTTTTTTATATATATAACTATTTTACCATTACAACTGAACCATTAAAACCAAATACCCTTATACCTACAGCAATCAAGTGTTGATTGGAACATAGATCTAATAGTAGATAATCTAGCATATATATCTTTAACTAGGTAATTATTGATAACTAACCTTAAACATAATGCAAAAGCACTTCAATCTGAACTTGAACTTCGAGTCTTAGGGTGTACCCACGAACTTTTTGATGTTTATTACATTGTGGTACCCTTTCAGTTTTCTCCCGGACAAATGCTCCAGCTCGTAGGCATTCGGTGCCACGGAACGAACTATTTTGAAAGGACCGTTGTATAATAAAAAAAACTTCGCGATGGTCTTGTTGAAAGCAGACGAAATGTTGTTAGCCTTCAGTAGGACAAGGTCACCGCGTCCTCGTAGACTACAGGGGTAGTAGCGGCCAGCTGGTGTTGTTGTCTCCTTCTCTCTCCTCGGGTCATCAACCGCTCTCCCGCCAATACCAGTTTTTGGCTTTGTGGTTGGACTCAGTAATTTATGTACTCTATCCCCGATGTCTGCTTCTGTTGGGTGTTCTCGAAGCTGGCGCAGGTTTTCTTTGTGGAGCTGGGCGGGGGTGGGGGCTACGACGCGTAGCTTGGGGTCGTCCTGCCCTACCCTGAAGCTCATGCTGTGCTCTTCTCCGGTGGTGGTGTACAGTCGGTTGATGGTAATGCGCGCTGTTTCTGTTTGCATGTTGTGAAATGGCAATACAGCTGTAACGCCATCAGTATAAATTGCGATCGACTCGGAGTCAAAATCGATCACTGCTTTGGTGTCGTGTAGCCAATCTGTACCAAATATGATGTTTTTTGTTAGATTGGGCACCACGATACAAGGCACATCCCTGCTCCATTTGTCTATCTGCACCGACAGTAGCACTTGTTTGGATGCACATTGCGCATTATTGCCAATGGCACCGAATACTTTTATTTTCGACGTAGGCAGCAGTGGCACCTCTCCTACCACTGCGACGAGGTCGTTGAGGAATGCCTCGGAGACGCAGGAATTTTCACTTCTGGAATCAATTAAAATGAGAGACTGAACAGAGGCTTGAATCATGCCCATTAACTCTGGTGCGAGGCGTGGAGTAGTGTCCAATTCGTCGTCAGAGAGCAAGTCTGTGGTCATGGACGATATGTGGTTTCTTTCGACTCCTGCCTCCTGGCTCTCCAGAGGTGTGTCGTCGTTTTGGTCTTCGTGCAGTTCTGACGCACCGGACTCGACGACGTCCACTGCTCGAACCTGACGGCCACGATCTGACGTAATTCTCGTTGTCGGGTATGGGCGCTCGCGTTGCTGCGTAATTGTCGGTCCTCCATTGTCCACCGGAATTCGTAGGGCGCCCTCCCCCAGTAGAGTATGATGGGGGTCGTTGCTCGATTCCGTAATCGCGTTTTGGCATTACCTGTTGATTTCGCCAGTTACCGTTGTCGTTATCATCGGGAAGCTTGTTGTCAGCATGCAGCTTAGGAGTGTAATTATCTGCGCGACGCTTATTTGTTTCGTCTAGTCGGCGAAGTAGCTTGAGTGTTCCGTCGACCGTCGTCTTGTCAGCGGCCAGCATCGCAGCAGACACGTCCGGTCGGAAATGGTCAACGATGACTTCCAAGAAGTCGTCGTCACGTACTCTCGGGGTAAGATGGCGGACTTTAGACAGCACCATCAAAAAGTAGTCCGCCGTCTGACGTTCAAAATGTTTTGGACACTTACCGTGGTTTAATTCGTATCGCACATTGCGCTGTTGTACTCGGCCCCAAAACTCAGCCAAGAACGACTATCGTAAGTCCTCGAACGACGCAAACCTATCAGCAAAGACGTCCCCCCAACGTCGCGCTGACCCTCGCAACTGTCCCATAGCGACAGAAACCTGATAGCGCTGCGGTACTCGCGCTGCTTCTAGGTAATCCTCCAGCTCCTTCATAAAGACAACCGGATGGGTACGACCTCCGTAGCCATCAAAGATAGGAAGTTGAAGTTGGGGCTTGTAATCAGCCCCCCAAACACTGGACGCACTATTTTCTTCCGCGGCCGCCACTCTGACAGTCGTTGGCGGGACGGTCTCCGAACCGACGCGCTGAGCACTAAGTTCTATGGTCGACACGCGCTCCGTGAGCGCCGTTACGGACGTCTGGAGCGTCGACACCATCGCGGAAAGTCCGTCACTATTCCCACGGATTTCGTCGCGAAGGCTTTGAATCAGTCCGGCCACTTCTGAATTATCCATTATGATGCTGGGTCCCCCGTGCCTACTACTATGACCCACACGCCCGCGACCAGGCATAGATTGTCTACATACGCACAACTAATAATAATTACGTAATCACTCGCGGCTTCCTCCTTGATCACTCACCGTGGTGTTATCGTTGGGCGCCAGATGTGGGATAACCAGAGGTTTACACACTACACTAATAACTTTGGAATCCAATTTGACAAGCTTTATTGTAAAACACCAAAACACTCGGAATAAACACTTGCACAATACATGAGACAAGATGCCCGAAGGCCCGCCCGTACTCGACTGACGTCCCTTCTCCCTACCTACCCTCACCAATCCACCCACATGTGTTGCATGGGTGGCACCTCTCCTAGGCGAGAGGGGATGAGACACTCTACCGAGTGTGTGTTCCCATTACACGGAAAAAGCATGTAGGTGTTATAAGTCGAAGAAATTTAAAAAATCGAAAAAAAAATAGTAAAATTGCGATTTTCACAAGAAATAATTTTTTGATTGCGCTCAAATTTCACACGAATATAAAAATTCGTGAAATTAAGGTTCTGTGAAAAAATCATGATAATCGGACAAAGCATGTAAGTGTGCTTAGATGTTTAAAAAAACGAAAAAAATCGTAAAATTACGATTTTCAGGAGAAATTATTTTCCGATTGCGCTCAAAAACGTGGCAGTTCTAAGTTCAGAGATTTCGAAGGCCTTTATAAAATTTCATAGCAATCGGAGAATCGGTTTAGCCGGAATCGTGTTGACAAACAGACAAAAATACAAAAAGAAAAAAGAAAAAAATGAAAAAAAAACATTCCGTTTTTTTCTCCAGTGTAGTGAAATGATATCTTCGCTTCGTTTTTCCAAAAAATGTATAAACGAATTTTGATATATGGGATTAATTTTGCTATATTTTTATTAAACGAGTGAGCGCAGCGAACGGAGTGATCTCCATTCAACTCAAACGGCGCTCATTCTATTAGTCGGCGTGTGTGTACGTTGAAAATTAGCCGAATCGCTGAACAGATTGTGTTGAAATGTTTAACAGACATTCGGTACGAGTTTACTGAGAACTGCTTACAAAATCAGCTAGATACATTGCGATTAAAACCCACAAGAAATAATAAATTGAAAAATAGGCTTCCAATGTTTAGAAATTATTTAAACGACAATGGTTTAGATTTTGAAGAAAAAAAAATTGTTTGTTATTTACCTGGCTGTGAATTGCCGTGTACAAGGTTAATCAAATGGTCAAGGTACCCCCAAATTCCGCTCGTAGATTGAGTAAACCTTGCAATATTTTCACGTATTTCGTACTGGCTATGTTTACCATAGTAGGCCCTATTGCCACAGATGATGGACTACACTGCGTTATATGCATTTCAAAACATGTTTAATAATTTTTTGGATGAGCGTAGCGAGCGTAGCGAGCGAAGCGAAGATTCCATTTCACTACACTGGAGAAAAAAATCCGCGATGTTTTTTTTTTTTTTTTTTTTCTTTTTTTTTTTCTGTTTGTATTATTGTGTGTTTGTTAACACGATTCCGGCTAAACCGATACTCCAATTGCGATGAAATTTTATGGAGACCTTCGAAATCTCTGAACTTAGAACTGCCACGTTTTTGAGCGCAATCGGAAAATTATTTCTCATGAAAATCGCCATTTTACGAATTTTTTCGATTTTAAAAATATTTCTTCGACTTATAACACCTACATGCTTAATTCGATTTTAATGGTTTTTTCACAGAACCTTAATTTTATGAATTAAGATATTCGTGTGAAATTTGAGCGCAATCGAAAAATTATTTCTCATGAAAATCGAAATTTTACAAATTTTTCTTTTTTTAAACAAGTCTTTGACTTAATACACCTACATGCTTTATCCTATTGTAATGAATTTTTCACAGAACCTTAATTTTATGAATTAATATATTTTTGTAAAATTTGAGCGCAATCGAATAATTATTTCTTATGAAAATCGCAATTTTACGATTTTTTTCTTTTTTAAAAATTACGATTCATAAAAAAAATTAAAAAATAATGTTATTTTGTATTTTTTTAATTTAATTTTAAAAAAAATTTCGACTTTGTAATAATTTTGTCACAGAACAACAGAAAATCCTCATAACACAATCTTGGCAGCTCAATGCACCAATTACGCTCATCCAACAACGCGGCGGGACTTAAGCGTTTTCCTAGTAAAATACAATCCAGAAATTACAAAATCTTTCCCGACCAGGGATTAACCACGTCTCCCACATTTCGGCTATAAAGACGCGCTTAGCCAACTTGACTAGGGAAACGCCAAAGTTGTTGTTAGACGAGTGAGCGAGTCATGTGTTGAGTACCCGGGAACATTTGCATTTAAGAATGATAATTATATTCATATAAATACTAGGAAAACGCTTAATTCCCGCCGCGTTGTTGGATGAGCGTATATGGTGCATTGAGATGCCATGTGTTACGCGGATTTTCTGTTGTTCTGTGAAAAAATCATTACTTAATCGAAGATTTTTTTTAAATTAAATTAAATAAATAAAAAATTAACTTAATTTTTATAATTAAATAAAATAAAATAAAAAAATTTAAATTTAATTTCTTTAAATTTAATCGTAATTTTTTAAAAGAAAAAAATCGTAAAATTGCAATTTGTATAAGAAATAATTATTCGATTGCGCTCAAATTTAACACGAATATATTAATTCACGAAATTAAGGTTCTGTGAAAAAATCATTACAATAAGATAAAGCATGTAGGTGTTATAAGTCAAAGAATTGTTTTAGAAAAAGGAAAAAAAAACCCCTAAAATTTGATTTTCATGAGAAATAATTTTTCGATTACGCTAAATTTCACCCAAATATCTTAATTCATAAAATTAAGGTTCTGTAAAAAATCATTTCAATCGGATAAAGCATGTAGGTGTTATAAGTCGAAGAAATTTTTTAAAAGTCGAAAAAATCGTAAAATTGCGTTTTTATGAGAAAAAATTTCCCGATTGCGCTCAAAAACGTGGCAGTTCTAAGGTAAGAGATTTCGAAGGTCACCAAAAAATTTCATCGCAATCGGAGTATCGGTTTAGCCGGAATCTTGTTAACAAACACACAAAAAAACAGAAAAAAAAAAAAAAAAAAAAAACATTCCCGGGTTTTTTTCTCCAGTGTAGTGAAATGGAATCTTTGCTTCGCTCGCTACGCTCGCTACGCTCATCCAAATACAAAAAACGTTTAAAAATTTTGATTTTCATGAGAATTGGTTTTTTGATTGCGCTCAAATTTCACACGAATATATGAATTTTAAAAATTAAGGTTCTGTGAAAAAATCATTACAATCGAATAAAGCATGTAGGTGTTATAAGCTGAAGAAATTTTTTAAAATTCGAAAAAAAACGTAAAATTGCGATTTTAATGAGAAATAATTTTCCGATTGCGCTCAAAAACGTGGCAGTTCTAAGTTCAAAAATTTCGAAGACCTCCATAAAATTTCATCGCAAATGGAGTATCGGTTTAGCCGGAATCTTGTTAATAAACAGACAAAAATACACACAAAAAAAGATGGAAAGAGAGAAAGAAAGAAAAAAAAAGATTTCGGATTTTTTTCTCCAGTGTAGTGAAATGGAATCTTCGCTTCGCTTATCCAAATAGTTTTTTAAAGTTAAGATGGTATACGGGCGCGTCAACTGTAAGGCCATAATGCGCCTCTCTAGCCTATGATAGACTAGGGATGCCTAAGGTAGGGGAAAGAAAAGTTATGTTATGGGGTTCTCAACACATGGCTCACTCACTCGTTTAACAACGACTTTGGCGTTTCCCTAGTAAACAACAAGGAGAAAAAGATGTACAACTTGGATTCTCTCCAAGGGATAATGAATGACGATTGTATATTCACATATCCGTAGGTAACTTTCCTTCAATTTTTTTAAAATTTTGTTATTATTTTAATGTTTTACTTTATTTACAATTATTTATATACATTTATTTATGTTATTTAATTTAATTTTTAATTAATTTTGTATATCACTTTTTTTATTTATTAAGAAGGGAGAAGGGGAAACCCGGCCCCAGCACGAAAGTACCTAGAAAACTAGTGACTGAACTTCGTTTTATGTGGCCGCCCGCAAAATTTCTATGTGGGCCCCCCTTACTGATACACACGTACATAGGCTCAATATTGAATTCAGGCTTTTCATCCCGGGGGGGCTATTTTATAGGGACCAATAAGGGGGGGCTTGGGGGTCTTCGCCCCCCAACAATAGTGCCGCAGGCGAAAATTTTGAATATCAGGTTTTCAGAGTGCGTTTTGGTGCGTTTTAGAAAAAGTTGTGGGCTGAATGCAACACCAAAATAATGTAGTTTTTGTGTGTTGTTGTGTTGTGGACGCTAGAAGTTAGACACACAAAACGGTCAGTTAAGCAACGAAAACAAATACAATATTTTCCAAACAGGGTGAATACTGTTTTGTTTTTGTTTTTTTAATTTAACGGGGCACCCTAGTTCCGTCACTGTTAGAAACCAACGGCTTTACGTGACATCCGAAAGGACGGTGTAACCTTGACAGTCATATTATAGGTTCCTCCACTTAACACAGACTGCCGATCAGACGTCGAAGAGAACAAAGCCGTTACACTAGCTTTCGAACCCTCGTCTACTCTAGCCAGTGGTTTACTTGTTTTTTAGGGCAGAGCGTTTACCCACTCTACCCCTGACCACACCCTAAGGTTGCTTTACTTCGGTGTTCGAGTGGGAACCGGTTAAACGACCGCGGCTAAACCTCTAGATATATTTATTTATACAATTTTCAGTTAAAAATTTTATTAAAAAAACTAAACGAATTTTGGTTTGGGATTTTTAATTTTTAAAAGATTGGCCTAACATGGGGAAAACGATATGCACCTTGGACAAAATATGGGGAGTGAAGACACATGTCCGTGTGCAGGGTTTATTATATGTTACCTATTTGTATGAATTTAAAAAATATATATATTTCTCCTCCCTTGCAGGTGTGACGAGCCTTACTCTCAAGATCACTCCAGAGCGCGCGCGCGTCAGCAAAGATGTCCGCTCCACGGTCGACATCTTGTGCACTGCTGACGTGGCTCTCTCCGAGTGCCAGGTGTCGTGGTGGGCGGAGAAGGAGAAGCCCGGCCCCATCCTGGACCTGAGTCTGGGGGTCAAGTCCAAGGTCAACGAGTCCCACCTCGACACCGGCCTCCTGGGGTACGGGTACCACGGGAAGGGGCTGGCCAAGGGGGAGTGCGGGGTCACGATGCAGGTCCAAGGGAAGAAGGTCTGGACCATAGGGTGCAGGGTGCGGGCCAAGGAGGGGGCGTGGAGCTACGCGCTGTCGGAGCTGCTGGCTTACTGTGAGTATACTCGGTCTCAGATACCCTGACACTTGTCAAGGTCAAGCGACAGCACGCACGCCAACGTTGACAATTTACACAATAACATACATTACTTTATTTGGTCATGTTTTTGTGATATTTTCTTGTATATTTGATTTTTTAAAGTTATGAATAAAGTAGTTTATCCCACAAAGATAGTATTTTAACGCAATAATAATATTAAGTTTGCGATTACAAAAAGTTTGTTTTGCTTTGTTGGTTATCATAAAGTTTCCTTCCTTCGGCATGCCAGTTGCCAACCCTGTCATTGTCATGTCTTCTTCGTCTTCAATTCCTCATCTTTTCATTTCTTCTTCACCTTCTCTTTCTTCTACTTCCCACACGCTCACGCCTTTCCTTCTGTCCTCCCATGGTCGTTCTGCTGCTACTTCTTCCCCAATGCTCATCTCTCTCTTTTACATCACATCAACAAATCCTAATAGTCCAATGTATAATATTGCATAAATTATTCCTATCATCTATATCCCTTCCTAATTTGAACAAAAGCTTTGTCACTTGAACTCTCTTCTTAATTTCTTCACTCCTGATTGTATCAAGCTTTGAAACACCCCCTATGCTCCTCGCGAGTTTCACTCCTGCGGTTTGTATCTTACTCGGGTCAACCACTTCCATGTCACCAGCCACCGACCCTCTCCGCGGCGTGATAGTGGAGCGCACGTCCGTCGTCGTCCTCCCGGGCAAGGAGGTTAGCATCATGTGCTCCGCGCCCGAGCCGGTGGACCACTGCTACTTCTCGCTCCCGGGCAAGGAAGGCTACCTGGACTTCTACAAGGGTCTGTCCTCGGCCGACTCGGTGGGAAGACACATCTACAGGGGCTCAGGGAAACAGAGCGGCCAGTGTGGACTCACGTGGAGGGACATCGGAGAGGCGGACAACGGACCGGTCCGGTGCTACATGTGGAAGTCGCCCAAGTTTGCAGAGAACCGCGGCATACACGTCATTGTTGCTAGTAAGTACTAGACCGACATCTTATTATAATGACCCCTGTGATATCCCCTTTGTTTCGTGCCTGCATCGTTGCAAATCTTTGTGCAAAATTGAATTTTTACGAACTATTATATTAAAAACATAATAATTTAACACTGCTGCAAATCAATTTTGAAATGTTTTGCAATGATACGGTCAACAGCAAAGTGATTTGATGTATTTGTAGTAAGGAAAGGAAAGGGGTACATTTGCTTAGTCCTTGTTTTAGTTGAGGCGGCACATGAATGCTAATCCAATCCTTTTCTTCTCTGCCCAGGAGCCCCCGACAACCCTATACTCCAGGTCGCCTACGTCGGGGACACGGTCAAAGCAACCTGCGTCGTACGAGGCAGCCGACCAGTAGCCGATGTCCAGTGGCTCCTCGGCGATGACGTCATCCGTAACGACGCCATGGACGATGCGCCGGTGATGCCCGACGACGAGTGGATGTGGCCCTGGTCCAGGACGACCATCGTGCAGAACCTGACGCGTACCCTCGCACCCGAGGACTACGGCAAGGTGCTCAAGTGTGTGGCATCACACGTTGTTCTCGAGGACTCGCTCGAGGCTAGGCAGACCATGTCGAGTGAGTACGGTTTGCCGGACGAACTTTGTGGGTGGTGTGTTTTGTAGATCCCGCTTAGTTAAAATGCAAAGTTTTACGGTTGTACCTAACTATAAGCGACATTTTTTAAAAGGTTGATGTGGTATTCAAACATAAGTGCAGTACTTCTGTACTACGAATAATGCAAACCGACACATTTTGATTCTGATTTCACCTTCTGATAGATGGAACTTAAAACCTTTTTCCAGTGGGCCTTCGTGTCCCTTTTTGCTTTATATTACAATAGCATGCCAGTTGTTTCCTACGAGTCCACAAAGTTCGTATTTGTATACGTTTTATTTGTGTTTACAAATTTCCAGTGACCAAACGTGACCACAATCAGATATCCTGTACAAAGATAAGAGTCACCTTTCTGAGTATCACAAACTATCATCATGATAAACGGACAATGAATACGTTTAGTTATAAAAGTACGGACGAACACTGCCGTTCTATTGGAGGCGACCATAGCTAATTTGGTTGCGATTTCGAAACTCATTTAATGTAGTCCAATGAAAATCAGTTCTGCGACTGAGTGGGTGTACTCTTAATACTAATTTATTTATTTTTATCTATTTGTACACAATTCTGTGTAAGATAGGGAATGTATCTAACTTATAATCAGATTTCACCAGACTTCATTTAGACTACTAAAAAAAACGCAGCGATAACTTTATTTTCTTACAACAACAAACAACAGCAACAAAAAAGGCGAGGTCTAAACATAAGAGTCTCCTACAATGTAACATGTTTGTTTTCAGAGAACAGCGATGAGGGCGCCCGAGGCTCGGGCCCAGCCCGCCGCGCCCCCGGCCCCAGCAACCGTCCCTCCGGT
Organism: Sweltsa coloradensis; assembly: GCA_024449915.1. Lineage (NCBI taxonomy): Eukaryota > Metazoa > Arthropoda > Insecta > Plecoptera > Chloroperlidae > Sweltsa > Sweltsa coloradensis. The sequence continues at coordinate 45,153 of JAMZAV010003335.1, forward strand.
AATCCCCGCACCACCGGCTCGTGTTCCGGCTCTACAACTCTCGAGGAGTTCCTCAAGGGTCTATCCTGTCCCTCTGACGAGATCTGCGCGCTGAGACTCCAGGAGGCGCAGGCGGCGCTCAGGGCTGCACAGCTGGCCGAGGAGGCGGGGAAGGTGGTGCTGGAGGCGGCCAAGTCGTCGGCAAGAGCCGAGGAGGCACGAGCGAGGGCCGAAGAAGCCCGAGCCAAGGAGGAGGAGTACTGGACTAAGAACGCAGCAGAGGAGGTCGAGTATGAGCACAAGAGGAGAGGGGCCAGTCTGAAGCAGATGAATACGTCATAACTTGTCTTCAATATACGTTTCAACGACTTCGTTTAGACAAAACGATTTCAGACACCGACGGTGTTGGGAGATCCCGGATTAAAATTCCGTCGAGACCGAAAATTCGACAAAAGTTTTTTCCCAAAGTTTTCCTCAGTCGTAAATGCGAATGCAGGGGATTGAGTTCTCTCAAACAGCTCTTGATATTCTTTCACAGTTGTCCTTACTCCAATATACCTAGTTAGAGAGGGGAATGCATTGCAGCCTTGAGCCTGGGCAGGTTTCCCACGATAAATTTAACAAGTTTAAAGTTATTTTTTTTACGTTTTTAGACCAATTCAGATGCCGGCTCAATTTGAAAGTGCCATGATTCTCATGGGCAGTCTCTACCAGTTCTACCCCTGGTTCAAGGATATCCTTTTCGTAGACAATTTTTTTCCCCACCGAACTATAAGCTTCAGTTATATTTTAACATCAGTCAGTTATGTAGTTTAGGTGTTCTACCATAATTAAACTGAATTTTAAATCCAATTAAGAGGGAAAAGGATACTAATTTGGCAGTTGGCACATAGTTATTCGCTCAGCCATGACGAATCCGACTTATAGGAAACATTTAAATAGTTGTCAATAAAGCATACATGAACAAACCTACAGTTGTAGATTATCAATAATTTATGTTTATCAGCCAGGATCAATCCACGAATGTGGTCAATTTTCGAGTTTTTAAGAAAATTCAAAAACCTGAAAATTATTTCTTTAAAATCAATTAATGATTTTTTTAAGTGTTACTGTAGAGCCCTATGGTTCCGCTTCCTTGACAACTACCCAAAATTGCAAACAACTGTGATGTCAGTCGGCCTAGCGAACAGGAATTTGCTTAAAAAGCATGTCCTATATCCTCTCCGACTCCAGATAAATTAACTGTAGGCTCCAATCTGCCGCTGATTAGGAACGTCGGAAATGGCGGATGGCAAACTTCCGCCAACTTCACATCTCAACCTCTAAGATCTCAACATTTGACAGATATGCATCAGATATCCACGTCAGTATATAGAGGTCAGTGGATTGACTTAGAGCTGCCGGATGCGGAAGCATACACTAATACAGGCTGGAAGTGACATGGTATGGTAACAGTAAGCCTATTGATTGTCTTGATTTGGCTCAAGATGTCCAAAGTTCAGTGTAAGCAACAATAATTGTCTGAGGTGACGAAAACCTAAATGTTGACAGGTAAAATACACATTACCCCCTTATACAAGTTTCCACTTTCCAATCGATATTAATAAATAATTTCCTGTGTTTAACCTGTTTTTGCAACAACTTGTCAAAATGCTTCATGGGTTACAGCTACATCTCTATCATAGTGACACCGATTAGAGATGTATCAGTAATTCTTGGCATCAGCGACCATCTTGCATGTATCCTCTATACTTCCAGTGTTGAGTTAAGTAGTAACATTCTAGTAGCGCGTTTCTTTTCACAGCAGACACTTTCAACTTTGAAGTAACTATTTCAAAGATAAATTTTAAAAGATTTTGAAACAATAATTTTAAAAACATACCAACAGAAAATCCTCTCTTCTAGCATTATTTGTAAGAAATTTTATCTCTGATGAAAAATTTCTCTTAGAACAAGTTTATGACAAAGTGTTTGTTAAGAGTGCTAACAAAAAATAATGGTTTGCGTCATAGATATTGAACAACTATTGTAGGCCTACAATAGGTGTTCAATATCTATGGTTTGCGTCTTCTAATTTAAATAAAGCAGTTCAAGGTAATTGGTTATAACATTGATTGATTGATTATTATTTAACGTCTCATACAATACACTTAGGCTATTCGAGACGATGAGAGGTGATAGATGAGGATGAAGAATGGACAGATGGGTGGAGGGGAAAACCGGTACCGGCACGTAGCCTACTCATTTCGAAAAGTACCAAGGGACCAACGGCTTAACGTCCATCGAAAGGACGGTGTAACCTTGACAGTCATATACGTTCCTCCACTAACCCGGACTGCCGAACAGGCGTCGAGGAGAACGAAGCCTTTACACTAGCTCTCGAACCCTCCATCTGCGCTAACCAGCGGTATACGGGAGTTTAAGGCTAATCGCGGCCACCCACTCTGCCCCTGACCACACCCGATTCTACGTAACTTCGGTGTTCAAGTGGGAACCGGTTTTAAACTATCATCGGCTCAATCGCTGGCTTGTTATAGCATTGTGACATTATTAGTTAGTAATATAATTTGAATGCAATGAGATTGAGGTCATTGTAATCGCCCTCTGACAATGGTTGGAAGTCAAATAATCATGGCTGAAAAGTTGACTGAATTAAAAAAGAGGGCATTTGCAACAGCAACACAAACAAAACAAATTGGGAGGGCATGACCCATAGACATCCCATATAATTGGCTAGACTAGCAGTCAGCGGTCCACTTCCGGGACAATTGGAAGCCATCTTGAATGGTGAGTTTGCATGTTAATTAGATGGGAGCGATAAATCGAAAAAATATTTTTAAAGATGGCGCCAGTTTGGCAGTGAGCATATCAGACTTTAACACCAAATGATTACTAAATTACCGTATGCAATAACTTTGCATTGTTTCTGTTTGTTCAAATACCATGCTGCACAAGCTAAAACCATATCAAACAATCCAGTAAAATACTTTATTGCATTAAAAAAGCATAAATTAAAACGCCAAACCGCCATCTTTGAATGGGGTGAGATTGACGCTTCAATTGGTACACTCGCGCCTGTGCGGATGTTTGGAAAACTGCGTACTAGCCTACTATAGGTGTTAAGATTCTATGGCATGCCCCTCACTATCAGCCATTATAAATTAACAGTTTTTTGAACATAAGTTGGACACAATGAGAAAGTGCAAAATTAAATTTTGACCATCGAATTTTTTAATGTTGCTTCAAACCCACTTTTTATTTCCGCCTTATGCAGAAGGAAAAATTGATTTTTGAAATTAACAGATGGTGCACGAATTTTTTCGCCCGCCGGTCCGTGGCTTTTTCTGATCAGCATAGGATTTCCCTCTCTAATCCCTTAGGCTAGAGTGGCGCATTATGATAACAGTTGACGCGCCATAAAACCCAAAAATAAAACTTAAAACCATTTTGTCTGTTCTCCTATAGGCCTAAATTGTCTTCAATTTTTCATATTATGCATACAATGATGCTGGAAGCAGTATATCTATACTAAGCCTAGACACAGCTGGCCGTTCCATTTACCATGTAGTGAATCGGGTTTGAACAAGGGTCCTGCCACAAATGTTTTGTGCACTGATTACACTAGGAAAACGCCAAAAATCGTTGTTTGGGCGAGGAGTAAGCCATGTGTTAAGTACCCGGTAACATTCCCTTTCCTCCCCTATATCTATAAATCTGGATCTAGCCCAGCATGGGTCATTTCTCTCAAGTCTATTTGGCTTTATGGAGCTCCATAATCATAACAATTTTTTATCAAAATACCGCCTGGTACCATGTAACCATAGATACTGCATGTTTCATGCTTATTACTGTTTTTTTCTTAACAAAAACTACCTATGTGACTTTTAATTTTATTTTAATACATTCTTCCCGATCAACACCCATGAATGCAACGAATGAAGTGAACAATCTTCCAATTTTAAGAGATAAACTTGGGATGAAATATCGTTTGCCTCCCAAAGGGAAAAGTAATTTTTTGGTTGAGCGAAGCGAAGATTCCATTTCACTACACTGGAGAAAATAATCCGGAATGTTTTTTTTTGTTTTGTTTTTTTTGTATTTTTGTGTTTGTTAACACGATTTCCCGGTTTTATAACGATTTTTTATATACAACGATACAACCCGCATAGGGGGTATGTACATGTGTGCAAAAAATTTTAGATCGATCAGAGAAACGGTGCGACCTGTACCCAAGCAGTAACAGGAAAAAAAAAAAAAAAAAAACAGACATTCGAGCCATAAGAGTCAAGTGACCTAAAACCGATTTCTCCAATTGAGATGAAATTTTTGGGGACCTTGGAATCTCTGAACGTATAGAACTGCACGGTTCGAAAAGTCGATCGAAAAATTATTTTCTCATGAAAATCGCAATTTTAAAAAAAAACGATTTTTTTCTATTTTAAAAAAACATTCTTTGACTTATAACACCTACATGCTTTTTTCCTTTAAATGATGAAGATTTTTTTTAAAACGAACCTTAATTTTATGAATTACATATAAATTCTTTTGTGAAATTGTTTTTGGATGCGCAATTAACAAAAAAAAAATTTATGTTTTTTTTTGGGAAAATTCCCTCGCCCAAAAATTTTTATTTAATTATAAACGATTTCGAGGGTAAATTTTTTCTTTCCCCTACCCAAAAACGGAAAAAATAATTTTTTTGGGAATGAGTACAAAACCCAAAAGGAAAAAGCGAAATTTTCCTTTTTCAAAAATAATTTTGTAAAAAAACCCGGCAATTTTATTTTTTTTTTTTTTCTTTTGTTATTTTTGTTGTTTTTTCCAAAAAACCTTAAAGGGAATACCACATTTGCGTTAGAAATTTTCCTGGAGACCTTTAAAATTTCTTTAAAAAACTAAGAACCGGGGCATGTTTTCCAATAAATCGAAAAAAACCCGAAAAATTTTTATTTTTAAAATAAAATGGGAAAATTTTAAATTTTTTTTATTTAAAAAAAATTTTGGGACTTTAACCCTATGTCCAATTTTAAATTGCAATGATTTGGTTGTTTTCACAACAGAACCAAAAAATTTTATATTTATTTTAATAAAATTCCGTGTGAAATTTGAGCGCAATCAAAAATTATTTTCTCTTATAATTGCAATTTTAAAACATTTTGCTATGATGCTGCGAAAATGCTAAGGCTTTTACAATTTTCATTTTTTTTAAAGTGAAAGGTGTTTTAGATTAAAAAAAACAATATCTAAACATTTCCTGACGAATTTTATAATTTTTGTTTTTGTTTGGATAATATGATTTTTTTTCCTTTGCATTGTCGGAAAATGTATGTTTTTTGTAACAAATCTATATTTCCCCATATTTTAATTAAAAACTATAAATCTCATCAAAAAAGGGGTCTGGTAAATTCACTGGGTGTTTATAAACCTGTTTAATTTAGGGCTTCCTTTAAAATTGACTAAAATTGTTTTTGAATAACACTCAAAACCCTGTACAGCAACTAGATTAGGCCTAATATCAGTACCGGTAAGCCTTTTTTTACCATGCAAAATAACATGCAGCGCTCAAGAAAAAATTCATTAATGCTTTTAGCATTATATCAGCATAAATCAATTTTTTGTAGTCAATAAATAAAAAAGTAAACTTAATAAACAATCAAAACAATAATAATGCAAATTGCTGGTTTTTATTTATTTTATTTTTTTTTTATTTTTTTTATTTAACCCTCTATCCTATTCAGTTATAAAAACTGATTTACAAGGAGGAAAAACTAAATAAAACTGATTACATAAATGCAGAAACAACAATAAACTACATTTTCGTAGATATTTGAAATAGTAGCATTACACAAAAAATGCATTTTAAAACAACAATTTTGGTAACAAATAAAAAAATATATTATATGCTTTAATGAAGAATCAATATAAAAAGGATGTAGAATGAAAAGAAAAGAAAAGAAGGGGGGAAAAAGAAGAAAAAAGAAAAAAGAAAGAAAAAGAAAAGAAAAAAAAAAAAAAAGAAAAGGAAAAAAGAAAGAAAAAAGAAAGAAAGAAAGAAAGAAAGAAAGAAAGAAAGAAAGAAAAAAAAAAACATTAAAAAAAGAAAACGAAAAGAAAAAAACTGTTTATTAGACGACCCACTCAAACGAATATGAGGTTTGCCAAAAATCAGGAACAGCAAATCAGGGAGTAATCAATCTTTCGCGGAAGAAACCACCGAACGCGAATCTTTTTCCCTTTTGTGTTCAACCATCATTCTTGTGTTCAAATCTTGATAACAATTTAGTGGGAAAAGATCTTGACTCTAATATATAATTATATCAGATATATAATTATTTAAAATGTTCAATTGTCAAAACTGATCACAGCATGATACAGGGGCCACCTAACTCAAGTTGCAAGTTCCACCCGTGGGCGCAACCAGACAATTTAGGGAGAAAAATATCAATTGAAAATACATTGAATACATCAAAATCAAAGCAAAAATGAACAAACAAAGAGAACAGCAAAATCATAAATAAGAACCCTTAAGATAAATTAACATTACAATAAACACAGAGACAATGCCCACAAATAAATTTGTAAAAATCAATTCTTCTTTTTTTCTTTTGATTCATTATCATTGCTTCAATTTTACTTTTAATTGGGCTATTCCCAGCTCAGTAAACTGGCTTCTAATATCATAAGAAATTGAATTCCAAAAGGATACTCCTCTGTACAAGAATGACTTTCTTAATGATTCAGAAATTAATTTAGGAACTTTTTAAAAGATTTATTAGAAAAAAGAAAAAATTTCCTATCACACGATAAACAAATTGAAAAATAACTTGGGTAAAATTAACCTGAATAAAAT